>PISX010005186.1:0-111121 GCA_004024625.1 Mellivora capensis | reverse complement strand
TTTACAAAAGACTTAGGAAATGCATTCATTAAATTCACGGTTACACCTCTATTGAGAAGTGTAGTCATGTGTTGTTTCACCTGAGGTTTCCATAGTTTATTACAGTCATTATAATGCTTGTCAATAAGAGAAAAATGTGCCCAAATTACTGGAGGAATTATGTGCGAATTGCATACTCAGGCATTCCACAGCCAGGGCCTGGCTTCAATCAATACTGTAACAATGACAGGTCTTATCAAAACATCAGAACTTGCTTAAGCTAAAAGATTATTAGACTTTGAATTAGTGCTCCAAACAGGGCTCTTAATTAATCTGCTAATGATTTTCTTTGTTTGGAGGGATTAGCCCTGATCAATCCTAATATATGCTCCCAGAGCAATATGCATGCACTTGTCCCTTAAATGGTCCTTTATAGAACTGGGGTTCGAGTCCCTGCCCTTGGGACCACACAATCCAGGACTGGAGCTGGCACACACACCCCTCTTCAGAGTCAGGGGGCCTACGGCTGACTCACAGGGGGCCTAGAGCAGGAGGGCGGGAGTAATTCTGGCTGGAAGGCAGGGAGGTGTCAGACCACATCTGGCCTTTGAACTGATTCTGGCCGCCTGCCTAGGATGCTGTCAAGTAGAGACTGGGACGGGAGGGTTGCCGGCAGGGCGGACAAGGTGTTCTAGGCAGATGGAACGGCTAGAACACAGGCGTGTTCACGGCACGCGCAGGCACCCATACGCAGTCTTGCGCTTAAACGCATCCTTCTCCCAAGACCTGGGCAAGTCAGAAACTGTCTGAAAGATGTCATTTTGTCCACCTGAGTCAGCATACACAGCTCCAATTCCCACCAGGCTCTGGATTCCAGCTGTCCTTTCCTCAAGAGGGCTTTCAATCTGCCATCCCCTGCCTTCCTCCCATCGACACCTCTCTGCTACCAGCTGGACATTCTCCTCAGAGTCCTTACTCACTGCAAACTTTGGCACTATCCGGGGAGGCCCAGTGGGAACTGAGCCAGAGGTCACCGGTCCTGATGAAGCTTGGGTGTTGCAAGATGAGGACTTTTCCACCTGCCCCTGCGGAGGCCTTTGGCTGCCCGGCTAAGCTGTGGGGGCAGGGAGAGCCTTCATCACACTGTGGACCCCTGATGGGCATGGGGATGTGTGGCTTGATCCAATATTTAAAATGTTGCTTAGCAACAGTACCAAAGTGCTATCTTCCATCGATCAATGACAAGTATTTTTTGATCACGTATCTTTTGAAGTTTTTAATTGACCTATTACAAACATACATTAGGATGCACACGTCATTAGAATACAGCCCTGATGCATTTTCACCAGCTGAACACACCTGTGTTACCAGAACCCGGATCAAGACACAGAACGTGGCCAGCACCACAGTGTTCCCTCCCCAACACCACCTACTCCAAGTATCACCATTGTCCCCCGTGGTGACAGCATAGGTCAATTTTGTCCGATTTTGTACCTTATGTAGATGGAATTGTATAGTATGAACTCTCTTGGCACTTGCCCTTTTTTTTTCAATTGAGATGTAATTGACCTGTAACATTCTATTAGTTCCAGGTGTACAACTTAATGGTTTGGTATATATATGTATTGCAAAATAATCAGAAGTCTAATTACCACCTGTAGACCATGCCAACTCACAATTTTTTTGCCTTGTAGTGGGAACTTTTAAAATTAACTCTCTTGGCAACTTTCAAGTACACAATATAATATTATTAACTATAGTTAACATGATGTACCCCATGACTTAATTTATTTTCTAACTGAAAGTTGGTACTGCTTGGCCCCCTTCACCCATTTCACCTGACCCCCCAACCCACACTGGCAACAACCGATCTACTCTCTGTGTCTGTGAGTTTTGTATGGTTTTGTTCATTTGTTTGTTCTCTTTTTTAGATTCCACATGTAAGTGAAATCACATGGTATCTGTCTTTCTCGGACTTACTTTACTGAGCATAATATCCTCAAGCTTCATCCATAGTACTGACTTTCCTGACACTTTTTTTCATTTATTGAGGTATAATTGACATATAACATAGATTAGTTTCAAGTGTATAGCAAAATGCTTCGATATTTGTATACACTGTGAAATAATCACCACAATAAGCCTAGTTACCATCCGTCACCATAGTGAGATTTCTTTCTTGTGAGATTGAGACTTACTATTCTAGCAACATTTAAATATGCAATACAATAGGGGTGCCTGTTAAGCCACCCTCAATGGGTTAAGCCTGGACTCTTGGTTTCGGCTCCGCTTGGGTCTTGATCTCAGGGTCCTGGCATCAGGCTTCCGGCTCAGCCAGGAGTCTGCTTGGGATTCTCTCTCTCCCTCTTCCCCTGCCCCTCTCCCTGCTTGTGCTCTCTCTATCTCTCAAGCAAGTAAATAAATCTTTTAAAAAATAATAAATAGGGGCGCCTGGGTGGCTCAGTTGGTTAAGCAACTGCCTTCGGCTCAGGTCATGATCCTGGAGTCCCGGCATTGAGTCCCACATCAGGCTCCCTGCTCAGCAGGGAGTCTGCTTCTCCCGCTGACCTCTCTCCTCTCATGCTCTCTCTCTTTCATTGTCTCTCTCTGCCTCTCAAATAAATAAATATAATATTAAAAAATAATAATAATAACAAATACACGATACAATACAATTGACTAGGGGCGCCATGCTTGAATGAACAGATTGGTCAAAGACTCTGAAGAGGGTGCTTGAAAGACTGAGTCTCATAAGGAACAGGGACTCACAAATGTAAAATGGAGTCGATCATGTGTTTTGGGGGAGTAGCGTCTACGCTCCCGGGGAGGAGGAAGAGGGCAGGTGGCCTACTGGGACGTGCTCTGGTCTAGGAGTTGGGAACTTGAATTTGAATTTGATATTTATCGACTAAACCACCTTGGGAAATCTCTTTCCCTCTCTGGACCTCAGCTGCCTCCTCTGCCGGGTTGGAGTGGATAATAAGCCCCGACCTTTTCACCACCACAGACACCTTCTCCTATCTATTCCTACCCCCTACTAGTGCCATGGATATCATGCTTTGAAAAATGTTTCCAACCCAGTGGATTGGGTTGGAATTACTTACATCAGATGTAAGTAATGATAAATTAACGATTAGTGATTAATTTGTTTTCTCACTTTTTCTTAATGGAAGATGTATGGAGCGGACTCAGATCTGTAGCATCGAGAAAGTGGTGCCACCTGGCTTGAAGGAATTCCAGGGAAAAGCAGAGGTTCTTTATGGCTGAGTTACTTGATGGCAGCTTCGTGTCAGGAAAATGTTCAAAGACTGGCGTGTCTGATGAATTACAGCGACCAGCTTGAGAACCATCATCCGAGTCTTTGTGCAGCCCTGCGCCCAGGAACCACGGATGAGACAGGCCATCACGAGCTTTCCTTCCGGCTCTCAGGAGCCAAGGACTGTGTGTGGCCCAGTACACGCTGGAATGGACTGCAGAGTCGAGGAGTGGGGACCGGCTCCCCTGAGGAGGGCCTCCTTCCCAGGGTCTCCTCGACCCCCAACCCCACTCTGTGTCCACAGCTAGACAAGTCCTCAGGGGCCTGGGGCTCGTGCTGTTCCAGAGGACTGTTTGGAAGGTGCTGATGGAATGGGAATCCCCAGAGCACTGTTCGAATTGCTCTCTCAGCTCCAGACACCTCCACCTGTCTGGGGAGAGAATTCCAGTGTCCTCTCCAGGAATGTGACCTGCTTCCTCCCTCCAGTTCTGGCTGCTCAGAGCTCAGGCTCTGGGGCCTTGCTCCTCTTTGTGCATCCCTAAGAGCTCTCTACTTTCCAGCCCTGATCCCATTTCTGTCCCTGACCCACGGATGGGATGAAGCTCCATCATCCCATGAGGATAGGCCTTGCACTGGCTGGTGGGGTATAGCACCACACCCACAAGAGATCAGAATCCATCCAGAGCTGGGAGCAGGGAGGGAGCTGGGAGGAGTAGAATCTGGTCTAAGAGAGCTTCTTGGCAAAGACATGACTGTGGAAGGAGGACATGCGGGCAGAGCTAGATGGAAGGGGGTGTTGTGGGGGGTCACTTGGCTCAGATAGTCTCCATGTGGGATTCTGGGCAGGATGGGAGTGTAGTTGCCCCTACAGGAATGAAGTAACCAGAAATTCTCTAGGGGACAGTGGTAGTGGTGGTCGTGGGGAGGGCAACATGGTGTGGAGGCTAAGGACAGTGGTTTCAGAACTCAGCACACCTTGGTTTGAACCCCAGGGATGGTTGTTATCACCTCGAAGATGGCCCAGAACTCAGCCTTGAACAAGGAGCTTCTGGAGAGGCTGGGAGGTGCGAAGGGTCACCCAGGGAGCTTTCTCAGGGTGTAGGCGCTACCCCTCCCTATTGTCACCCAGACGCATACAACCTCCAGGAAGGTTGACAATGGTATGGTGAAAAGCCATCCAGGTCATTCTGATCCATCCCTGACACTCTGTCTTTCTACCCCAGAACAACTGTCCAGGAAGCCTATTGGAAAAGGAACAAGACAGTATTCCTTTGAATTAATTAGAACACCAGGAGCTCAGCCCAGCCCAATTCAACCAACTGGTACACTCATTCAGGACCTTTTTACTGGACTTCTAAGCTGGGCCGGACTCTAGGGTCATGTCAGAGACCCAAAACCCAGCTCTAATACCGTCCACGGTGGGGAAGGCAGCCCAGAGCAGAGACAGCGCAGTGTTGTGACAGCTCTGCGATAGGGAAAGCCCAGAACACTCTAAAATCGGGGCAGTCTTGGAACACTGGGGAAGGCTTCTTGGGGGAAGAAAAGGATGGTGCCAGGAGCCAGCCAGGAGGGTGGGAAGGCCTTTCAGGAGGAGACTACCCTGCACAGCCTAGAGGTGAGAACAGAACTGTTCAGGGAAGTACAAGCAGTCCCAAGCTCAGCTTGTGCTGTGTGAGAGGATTGGGGCAGGTCGGGGGAGGGGGGTAGGGATGGAGTTTAGCCTGTGCGGGGAGGGAGTGCAGACAGGGAAGGGTTCTGAGGGAGACTACAGGGCCAAGATTGCTCTGGGGAATAGGTGGGTCTGGAAAAGGAAGTCTGTGGGGTCAGAGGGTAGATACACTGGCTGTTTGGGGCATCAGAGCAAAAGATGCTGAGGGCCTGAATGAAAAGAGTGTCCATGGGGCCAGAGAAGAGGGGCTGGGCTCCTTAGAAACACAACTCCGGCTGTGGCTGACCCCTCCTGAGAGGCCTGCTTCCCCCATGCAACAGGGGCTCCCACAGGGGTTGTTCTGGAAGTCTTGTATCCAGCCTTCACCATCCGAGCTATGTCCATGTGGCCACCCAGGTTTTCCCTGCTTTTTCCTCTCTCTGCTTCTTTTCCCTCTGTCCCTCCCCAGCCTTCCTATTTCATTAGCTCTGTCCTTAAACCTCCTCTCCACTTGCTGGAAGCCCAGCTCTCCTCCTGTGTGGGGAAGGCCCACCTCTGTTCTGTCCCTTAACCTCCTCAAACCCAAAGACCTCCCGGTCCCCACCTCAGTCAGTCCCTCCCGTAGCCACAGCCTGGATTGTCTTTCCTAAAATGCCCAGCCTGGAGGCTGGACCCCGCTCCTCCCTCCTCCCTGGGCACAGAACACCATCTGTTATCCCCTCCTTCATCCCTCTCTCCACCTGCACATTCTTCCCCAGCTCCTCCCATGAGCCCTGAAACCCACTCTGGCCTCTCCTTCTGTCTCCCCTCCCATTCGCTCCTATCCACTGCTTTGGGGTTCCACAACTCCCCCAGAACCTTCTTTGAGCCATCCCAGAAGGACCTCAACATCTGAACCTATCTCATCATTTCTCTCCCAACCTGCTCCCCCTCCAGGTCTCCTCGTCTTAGTAAAGGGCAGCAGGGGCCAGCTACACACCTCGAGTCACTCTGCCCTTGTCGCTCCCTCAACCCAACATCTCACCACTCACGAAGGTCCCTAGAGTCTCCTCTCTAATGTGCCCAGAAACCATCTTCACGCTGTTATGTGCCCAGCACTTACCCGTAAGTTCTTGGTTTATTCTTTCTTTTTTTTTTTTTTAAGATTTTTATTTATTTATTTGACAGAGAGGGACACAGCAAGAGAGGGAACACAAGCATGGGGAGTAGGAGAGGGAGAAGCAGATGTGGGGCTCGATCCCAGGTCCCTGGGATCATGACCTGAGCCGAAGGCAGACGCGTAACGACCGAGCCACCTGGGTGCCCCTGGCTTATTCTTTCATGCATTCGTTCAACAACCATTTCTTGGAAAGCCCATCCTGGGCAGCACTGATTGACTCACAGTTCACGAGTCCCACTCAGATGCCCCACCTGATGCCTGACTTCTCTCATCCTCATGCCAGTGATTGATGTGAACTCCACCCTTACTGACCAGCTCTTTCTTACCTCCTAAGTTGCCCAGGAGTTTGGCTGTTCCTGCTTGCTGCCGTGTCTGGTTTCTGCTGGCCTCATCCTAACTGTCTGTGGCGATTAGATGAGTTGTGATGGGTATGAAGGCTCAATGGTGGAAGTAATGGGGAAACCATCTGAGCTGGGGCTGCTGGGGGGAATGATGTGATTAGAATTCCCTTAGGGACATTTATTAATGTATGCACTCAATAAATATTTATTAATTATCAGTGATGTGCCAGGCACTGAGCTAAGACAGAGGGACACATCAGGAAGTCAACCACACATAGGTTGCCCTTTCTCTCCAGAAGCTTACAGTTTAGTCAGGGAGACATTCATCATATAAACTTCATAATTATGACCAAGACAAGTGTTCCACCAGGGTGGCCCATGATGGTCAAGCATGTCCTCTCTGTGGAAGTCACATTAACACTGAGATTTGAAGGATGAACTGAAGGAAGACAGGAGGGATGAGTATCCCAGGTAGCAGGATCAGCATGTGCAAAGGCCTTGGGGTGAGGAGGGGAAGAAGAAGTAGAAGCAATATATGGGACAAGAAGTCCCGTACACCGCACCTTTTTGTGTTTTAACTATGAAATAACATAACACAAAATTCACCATCTCAACCATCTCAAAGGGTGCAGCTCAGTAGCGCTGGGTAAATTCACAGTGTTGTGCAACTACCACCGCTCTCCAGTTTCAGAATATTTCATTAACCTCACGAGGAAACCCTATACTCATCAAGCAGTCACTCCCTGTCCCTCTCCCCCCACCCCAGTTCCTGGCAACCACTCACAGGCTGTACGACTCTATGGATTTGCCTCTTCTGGACATTTCACACCAGGGGACTCACCAGTTTGGGGCCTTTTGTGTCTGGCTTCTTCCCCTAGGCAGTAATCTAAAACGTTTATCCACGTCATAGCACGTGCTGGGTCACATGGGAACTCTGTTGAACTCTTGGAGGAACAGGACACGCTGATCATTGCACTCGTGTGACATGATTTAAATTCAAGCTGTGGCGGTAAGACAAGGCGATGGTGACATCTGAGAGGAGACACTGTGATTTTCCAATATTTTCAGTTTCTTTTTCGTGTCCTGTCATTCACGTTGTTTAACATGGAGGAGAGGGGTTCCTGGGTGGCTTAGTCGGTTAAGCGTCTGCCTTCGGCTCAAGTCAGATCTCAGAGTCCTTGGATTGAGGCCCACATCCGGCTTCCTGCTCAGTGGGGAGTCTGCTCATCCTTCTCCCTCTGCCCCTCTCCCCACTCACTGTCTCTCTCTGGCTCAAATAAATAAATAAGGGCTGGGAAAGGCCATCTAATCAAACCCCCCTTGGCACTGAGAAACCAGCCCCCAGAGTCGGCCTTGCTGGGCAGGGGATCTTTGCCAGTTTTGTTCCCTGAAGTATCCAAGCCTAAAACAGTGGTTGGCACACGCCTAGTGCTCAATAACTATTTGTTGCATGAATAAATAAATACAATGAAGTGTTTCAAGTGCCCTAAAGTCCCAAGAAAATGGACATTCATCAGCTAGAACCAGAGAGAGTGGGGCAACATTGCAGCCAGAAGGTGGGTGGTTAGATAAAGGGAGGACTTCCCAGAGCCATGGGCCCTCAGCCCCCGGGGAAGTGAACACTCATCACAGGCAGGCACTCAAACATTTGTTTACCTGGACGCTGGGAGAGCCTGTATGGCTTTGGATCCCATAGCGAGACAGCCTAGGAGGTGGAACTGGGATCCACCCCCAGGCCTCTGGATGCCCAGGCCTTGCTCCTTTGGTGGGAACAGCAGTCCCTCCCTCCCAAAGTCAATGCTCCTCTCCCAGCTGAGTATGCCTGGGGGTGGGTCAGCCCAAGAGACTTCCAGGGGGCTCTCAGAGGCACAGCAGGGAGTCCTCAGGTCTCCCTTCCCCCAGCAGAGGCCGGAGGGAGGAAGGTAGGATGGCAGCAGAGTGTGAAAATTGGAGGCTGATATTGAATTGCAGCAAAATGAGTGGAGGATTAGGCGCCGCACCTGGACCCACCCCCAGAGAATACCAGGGCCTGGGCTGGCTCTCGTGAGAAGCTGGCAGGCCCAGTACCAGGAGGAAATCTGGCTGGATAGACAGGGGTCATTAGGAGGTGGCTGAGGCCACCGGCAGGAAACACAGTTGTTTCGGCTGAGGTCTTCCCATCCAGGGCTCCCCACCCAGGCCTGGGCATTCCACATTCACGGAGCTCCTCTTAGGTTCTGAGGCCAGAGCTAGGGGAGATCAGAACCAGGCTGGGATGCCGTCCCAGCACTCTGCCTTCAGGGACTGTAATGGAGAAGGGGGCTAGGAGCACACAGAGCACCCATGATTCTGGGGAGTGGGGGTGGAGGAGGCTACTTGGATCAAGTCAAGGAAGGCTTCCTGGAGGAGGGTGAAGGGGGTGGGGCTGGGTTCGGATTAAGGAAGATCTGAGTTTGAATCATGACTTAGCTACTTCCTAGCTATTTTGACCTTGGGTAAACAGTTCATTCTACAAACCCTCATTGGAGTGTCTGCTCTATGCCAGTCACGCGCTAAGCATTGTGACTACACGGGTGGATTTGACATGGTTCCTGTCCCCAGAGCTTAGCCACTTAGCCAGGTCTGTGCCATCAGGGAGGTGAGGCACGGGGCTCTGGACTGGGGGCTGAGGCGGTGGTAGCCAGCTTCATGTCCTTTACACTAATCCTTAAAATGGGGTTGGTACCCGCTTCACCACATAGTTGAGATGACTGGTTGAGAGGAGTGGATTTCGCACAATGAACTTGCAGGGCGGGTCTCAAGGGGAGGTGTGAGGCCAGCAGAGGCTGAGGCTTGGGAAGGACACGAAGGGGCGAAGCACTGGGGTGGGAGGAAGGTGGGCATGAGGGCACGGTGGGGAGGAGAGGGACCCAGCCCAGAGCCTGACCCAGGCCCTTCGAGTTACCTAGTCCCTGGAGCCCAGAGAGCCCTCACTGGACACAGGCATCCGGCAGCCAGGGTGGCTTAGCTATGGCTGTTCTGAGAGGGGAATTAAACAGGTTTGGGTGACCTTTGCAAGGGGGGGGGCACTGCCCATAACCCTTCCAGCTCGTTACCACCCCTTCCCTGGCAATGACCCCAGCATGCCCTGGCGTTCACAGACCCTCTGTCTCCCTGTAGGGCAGAGACACCAGCTCTCCTGGTCACCTGGCAAATACTTTCCCATTCTGCCCTCGAGCCCTGTGGAGGTGCCCCCCAGGGAACCATGGGGCCACCCAGGAACCCTTGGGGGGCACCTGAGTGGCTCAGTAGGTTAAGCGTCTGCCTTGAGCTCTGGTCATGATCCCGGGGTCCTGGGATCGAGCCCCACATTGGGTTCCCTGCTCAGCGGAGAGTCTGCTTCTCCCTCTCCCTCTATCCCTCTGTGCCCCACTCTTTCTCTCTCAAATAAATAATAAAATCTTAAAAAAAAAAAAAAAAAGCTGCCCTTGGCTCTTTGGGGCCTCAAGCCTGGCCGCCTCCCTGCTCCTCTACCCCCCTCCCCATGTCATAGGGGATGAAGCCGGGGACTAGGAGGGGTTCAGTCAAGGAAGAAGCAGTACACCCTCTGGCAGCAGCCTGCCCCCAGCTGGTCTCCCTGCTGCTAGCACCCACAACGGCTCCCAGCTGCCCCCTGTAAGGAGGCTCCATTAGCCAGCAGCCTGGGCTTCTCCATACTGCAGAGCTAGCTGTAGCGGTTCCTATTAGACCCTTTGTCCAACCCTCCCCCTCATGCAGCAGCTCTTGCTGCCCCAGCCTCCCCGGGTTTGCTCAGCTTCTGTGGGACTCCCTCAAGTGACTGGGAACTCCTGACTTCATGAGGCAGGGTGACTGAAAGGTCTCCTTTCCCCAGCCCCTACTCACACCCTATCCTTTTCAAATGAGGACAGACTTGTTCCTGACCCTTCCTGACCCCACTGGAGCGCAAATGCACACTCCCCTTTCCCACCCAAGCTCTGAGTTCTCTCCTAAATCAGGTCCCTAAAGAATGCCATGTGGCTGCAACACAGAGGGCGTGGGACAGGGATGGGGGGCGGGGCTTGACGGACAAGAGATGTTTTTGCTCATTTATTCACTTGATGAGCATTTATCAAGTACTTATAATATGCCAGGCCTTGTGCTAAGTCCCAGGGGTACGACAGAGAGCAAACCCAGATGAGGTCTACCTGCATCTGGGAGTTCACAATCCACAGGGGAGTCAGACATGAGCAGATCATTATAAGCCTCTGAGCGATAAGAGAGGGCAAGGCACACCATGGGGTGGGTGGTCCTAGGAGCGCGTGTTACTGGGGCTACGGGAAGCCTTCCCCAATGAGAAAGTGATTTTTTTTTAAGATTTTTTTTATTTATTTGACAGAAAGAGATCACAAGTAGGCAGAGAGGCAGGCAGAGAGAGAGGAAGGGAAGCAGGCTCCCTGCTAAGCAGAGGGCCCGATGCGGGGGTTTGATCCCAGGACCCTGAGATCATGACCTGAGCCGAAGGCAGAGGCTTTAACCCACTGAGCCACCCAGGTGCCCCAAAAAGTGATTTTTGAGCCAGGATCAAAAGCAGTATTGTTCAAACTGTGAGCAGCAACCCATTAGTGGGTCATGAAATCAATTTAGTAGTTGTGACCTAAATTGCTTTTTTAGTGAAATAGAATAGGAGTTTAAAGCCTCAGAGTGAGGAACTATTGTTTGGGAAATGTAAGTTTTCGTTATCTATGGCCACATGTATGTCTATATCATCCATCTACCTGCTGAGATCTTGTCTGGGGGTTAGGGTGTCAAGTGTGTTCCTGCAGGCCTCCATCAGAAAGACTGGCGAGCCCCTGGCCTGGAGTTCGAGGAAGAGTTAGCCATGAGAAAGTGCTGGTGACATGTGTCCCAGGCAGTGGGCACAAAATTTATCAGGACCCAAAGATGAAGGGCTTGGAAGGAGGATGTATGTGCCAAGTTCACTTGTCCTGTGGGCAGTGGGGAGCTCTTCGAGGCTAAGTGAGATCCCTGTGCCCCACCCCCTGGGAAGGATTCAGAGGGCAAGAAGCTGTCTTTGAGCTTCTCCAGGAGCTGGAGATGCAACTGTCCTTGCCTCGACCAGGGCCCATGGCCATTAGGACTGCCTGGCCTTTGAGGTGGGGTTTGGAGGACAAAGGTAGCCAGTCAATGGAGGTAAAGCCTGAATGTATGTATGTATGTATGTATGTATTTATTTATTTATTTATTTATACTTTTTAAAAAGATTTAAATTCAGTTGGGGCGCCTGGGTGGCTCAGTGGGTTAAGCCTCTGCCTTTGGCTCAGGTCATGATCTCAGGATCCTCTGATCGAGCCCTGCATCAGGCTCTCTGCTCAGCAGGGAGCTTGCTTCACCCTCTCTCTTTCTGCCTGCCTCTCTGCCTACTTGTGATCTTTGTCAAATAAATAAATAAAATCTTTTTTAAAAATTAAATTCAAGTAATTAATATATAATGTATTATCAGTTTCAGAGATAGAGGTCAGTGATTCATCAGTCTTATAAAACACCCAGTGCTCATTATATCACTTACCCTCCTTAATGTCCATCACACAGTTACTCTATCTCCCACCTCTCTTCTCTCTAGCAACCTTCAGTTTGTTTCCTACGATTAAGAGTCTCTTATGGTTTGTCTCCTTCTCCGATTTCATCTTGTTTTATTTTTTCCTCTCTTCTCTTATGATCCTCTGTTTTGTTTCTTAAATTCCACATATGAGTGAGATCATATGATAATTGTCTTTCTCTGATTGACTTATTTCACTTAACATAGTACCCTCTAGTTCCATCCACATCACTGCAAATGGCAAGATTGCATTTTTTGATGGATGAGTAGTATATATATATCATATCTTCTTTATCTATTCATCCATCAATGGACATCTGGGCCTTTTCCATAGTTTGGCTATTACGGACATTGGTGCGATAAACATTGGGGTGCAGGTGCCCCTTTGAATCACTACATTTGTATTGTTGGGATAAATCCCTAACAGTGCTGTTGCAGGGTCATAGGGTAGCTAGCTCTATTTTCAACTTTTTGAGGAAACTCCATGCTGTTTTCCAGAGTGGCTGTACCAGCTTGCATTCCCACCAACAGTGTAGGAGGGTTCCCCTTTCTCCGCATCCTCGCCAGCATCTGTCATTCCCTGACTTGTTAATTTGGCACCTCATTGTGGTTTTGATCTGTATTTCCCTGATGCCAAGTGATGTGGAGCATTTTTTCATGTGTCTGTTGGCCATCTGAATGTCTTCTTTGGAGAAATGTCTGTTCATGTCTTCTGCCCATTTCTTGATTGGATTACTTGTTCTTTGGGTGTTGAGTTTGATAAGTTCTTTATAGATTTTGGATACTAGCCTTTTATCTGGTAAGACATTTGCAAATGTCTTCTCCCATTCTGTTGGTTGTCTTTTGGTTTTGTCGACTGTTTCATTTGCTCTGCAAAAGATTTTTACCTTTTATTAAAAAATGATTTTATTTATTTATTTATTTGAGAGAGAGCAGGAGTGAGAGAGAGCATGAGAGGGGAGAGAGTCAGAGGGAGAAGCAGACTCCCTGCTGAGCTGGGAGCCCAATGCTGGACTCCATCCCAGGACTCCAGATCATGACCTGAGCCAAAGGCAGTTACTCAGCCAACTGAGCCACTCAGGCGCCCAAAAGCTTTTTGTCTTGATGAAGTCCCAATAGTTCATTTTTGTCTTTGTTTCTCTTGCCTTTGGAGACATGTCGATCAAGAAGTTGCTGTGGCCAAGTGTGGTGTAAGGAAATGGTCGTTTCATTCTTCTGCATGTGGCTGTCAAATTTTCCCAGCATCATTTGTTGAAGAGACTTTTTCCATTTGATATAATTCCCTGCTTTGTCGAAGATTAGTTGACCCTAGAGTTGAGGGTCCACTTCTGTGTTCTCTATTCTGTTCCATTGATCTGTGTATCTGTTTTTGTGCCAGTACCATACTGTCTTGATGATGACAGCTTTGTAATAGAGCTTGAAGTCCAGAATTGTTATGCTTCCAGCTTTGGTTTTCTTTTTCAACATTTCTTTAAGCCCGGCTTCTGTATCAGACAGACCTGTATCCAGTGGAGCTCTTTTCCTCCACTTAACCAACCTGGTGATCTCAGGCAACTTTTACAACCTCTCTGTGCCTCAGTTTCCTCCTCTATAAAATGGAGCTAGTGAGACTCACCCCCAAAAGTTCTTGTAAGGACTTAGTCTGAAACCCAGATGTCCCCAGGCCTTCAATCCTCTGGGTTCCCCCTTTGCTTTCAAATAGAATAGAGTTGCTGGACTTAACAAATAAAAATACAGGACACCAGTTAGATTTCAATTACAGATAACAGATAACTTTTCAGTATGAGTATGTCCTAAATATTGATTGGAAGTATATATGCTAAAAAAGTATTCATTATTGGGGCGCCTAGGTGGCTCAGTGGGTTAAAGCCTCTGCCTTTGGCTCAGGTCATGATCCCAGGGTCCTGGGATCTAACCCCGCATCAGGCCCTCTGCTCAGCAGGGAGCCTGCTTCCTCCTCTCTCTCTCTCTCTGCCCACTTGTGATCTCTGTGTGTCAAATAAATAAATAAAACCTTTTAAAAATTGTATTCATTATTTATCTGAAATTCAAACATACTCAGGCTTTGTGTATTTTATCTGTAACCCTACATAGAAATTCGATGGCTCACACTTTGTTCCCGAACTGCATGGACTTGACACCTGCAATACTTCTCAGGCCCCCTGAGGGGCTGAGCCCCAGGCTCCCACCCCTCCTGCCACCACTGCCTGGAGCCACTCTCATTGCTCTGTCCCACTTCACCTGACCATGGATCGGCCCTGTCCCTTTTCCTTCAGTCCCTGAAGTCCCAGCCTCACAGGCTGTGGTGTGTGACCCACTTTTACTGATCTTGTGAGGCGAATGGAGGGCATTTGCAGCTCAGCTCAGAGCAGGAAACACACCTCATGTCGTCTGTCAGATGGCACCAGTCCTGAATTCTGTCCCGTCCCTCCCATGGGACATCCTCGCTGGCCCAGCTCCCGGCACACACCCTCTTCCCACCTCCATTTTTCAAGGGTCTCAGCCCCTCCTTCAGGCCACCAGCAGATGACACACACACCCATATTTTCCAGAGAAATGACAGCCAGGTGTCTTATGGGACCTAGGAAAGGAAGAGTCCCCAAGGTAGATAAACAGTGTTATGTCTGATTACTGAGACCGGGGCCACATGATTGCCAGGTATGTGTAAAGCAAGAAAACACATGTGGCAAAGCTTTTGGAAGCCATGTCTGAAGCTTAGAAGGAAATTCTGGACCTGATTGTGGACACTCTTGTAGGAAATGGTGCCCCACTATACTTCCGATGGCACAGAGGGTGATGATGTGTAGGAAAACCCTGAGCACTGTCAATCAGAAAGAAATTTCAGAAGGGTGGACTCTGAATGTGAACACATTTGGGGATGATCTTCACCACTTTGTTTTACTGATAATTTCCTTTTAGATAATAGCACAAGAGTGATTTTTACTTTAAAATCCCTGATATCTGAATCAATCTGAAAGACTTCTTTCATTAGATACAAACCAAAATTGGGAAGAAAGCATTTTGGGGGGTCATTTTCCTTCATGGGTTTTTTAAATTATTTTTTATTATGGCAAAATACATATAACATAAAACCATTCTCACCATTTGTGACTGCACAGCGAAGTGAGGTGAGGTACATACACATTTTTGTGCATCTATTACAACAATCTATCGCCAAGAAAACATTTTTGCAATTCTAATTAGGGGTGCCTCTTACCCTTGATGGCACCTCCAACCTCACAAGACATGGTGTCGTGGTTACTGTGGACAAAATGCAGTCCTCCCCCTGAGGAGTTCCGCTGCCCACCAGGACCCACAGCTTGAACCCCCTGGTTTTGACAAATATACCTTCTTCCTCCCTGGCTCAAAAGGAATGCACAGCACAAGTAGGACCCAGTCATGGTCGGTGCCTTCCCCTCCTCCCAGTCCTGAGCCCAGACCAGAATGTGAGTAAGTCTTAATCTCTAGGGACTTCAGGTTCTTATCTGTAAAGTGAGATCCATAGGCTAGATGACCTCTAAAATTCCACTGGGTTCTAGATTTATGACTGTGACTGAATGACCGAACACACACACACACACACACACACACACACACACACATTTGAGTTGGGAATTAATGGGCTTCAGAGAGAAACCGTGACACTTCTGGGTTTACAGGGAGGTAAGAGATTTTCACTCGATGACGTGAAGGAAGGTCCTGCCCAGAATCAGGGGTCAGCAGGCCACTCCCTTTCTCTGTCTGTCAAGACCATAAATACCTTGACCAAAGAGGAGAGACCAGAAGGGGTGGATGGTCCATACTCTGCAGTCTCTGATCCCTCCCAGACTTCTTTTCCTAGGACTGGGATGTGCCTGGGGTCCTGCTGGGTAGAGCAGGTCTGGAGCCAGTCCCCCTAACCGCCCGTTGAGCCTCACCCTGCGTTTGGGTCCCCAGGAGAGGGAACAGGACCAGAGGGATGACGGAAGAGCAAGGGGAGTAGGGCCCGGGGAATCTCAGACCCGAGTGTCTCCTGGATCCCAGCCCAGGGCAGCACTGATGGTGGGAGGTGGTATTGCCCAGAGCCTGGGCTGAAGGGACAGCAGGGCCCCAGAGTCGCTTCTGGATCATTACGGACTCCCTGAGTCTGCACAGCTCACTGCCTCACAGAAATGTCCTCCCCATGTGGCCTGGGTGGCTCTGAGCTCCAGGGGATGCCTACAGCCTGTCACAGCTCCTGGGACCCTCCCGTGTGAGTTTTGGGAGAACTTTTCTCCTCCTCTGAGTATTCAGAGTATAAATAAATAACACGAATAATAATAGCTGATATTCATTGATGGCTGACTATGGGCCAGGCGCGGCTCTGAGCATTTTATATTATTTCATTTCATCCAACCCCATGTAAGTGCATTACCCTCTGTTTACAGAGACGGAGAAGAAAGGGTAAATCACGGAGATGGACCAGGTGATGCTGGGATGGAAGCCGGCAGCTTCCTCAGGCAAGCACAGGTTGATCTCACACCCAGGGGCCAGGGTCCCCCTGCCACCGAGGCCATCCCCTCCCTCCAGGCTATGGGAGCTGCGTCTTGGCTGGGGTTCCAGGGAGGAGGTGAAGTCTAATAACTTCTGGGTAATTGACTACAAGAAAGCGAGCCCAGAAGAGATGAAACCTTGATGCCTTGGAAGGTTCATGTCACAAGCCAACCAGTTGTTTTCCATCCCCTTCAAGAAGGACTTATTGAAGGTCAACAACAGGAAGAACTTCCCAATCACCAGAAGAGGTAGCATGGACAACCTTTGTCACAGTCAGTCTTGGGTGAGGGGCTGTCCCTGCCTTGACTAATAGTTGGAGTCAGAGGGAGGGGGGTTGGCATCACCCCCTCAGAGAATCCCCAGTCACAGAATCAGTGGGGGTAGGGGAAGCCCTGGGGCCTCAGCCCTGGGGGAACCAGGGCACAAACACGGAAAACCAGGGGACGTCAGTCCTTATCTGGAGCTCATTAATGGGGAACATTAGTCAGCTGTGAAGGCCAAGATGGGGTGATAGGCATGCGGGTGGGCAGGGATGGGGGGTAGGGGCAGCCGTAGGAGAGACAAGGTAAGGGCCCAGACTCCACCTCTACCTCACGTGTCCCAATCCAGGATGGAAGAAGCCTATATAGGCCCCTTAGCCCAGCCTCCCCAGAGACCCTGAGAGAGAGACAGAGACAGAGAGCAAGAGAGCGTGCTTCACAAACCTCCTTCCGCCACAACTGCAGGGCCAGCCCACAGCATGTGGGAACTCCGGTCCATAGCCTTCTCCAGGGCCGTGTTTGCAGAGTTCCTGGCCACGCTCCTCTTCGTCTTCTTCGGCCTCGGTTCGGCCCTCAACTGGCCACAGGCCCTGCCCTCCGTGCTGCAGATTGCCATGGCCTTCGGCCTGGGTATTGGGACCCTGGTCCAAGCTTTGGGCCACATCAGTGGGGCTCACATCAACCCTGCCGTGACTGTGGCCTGCCTGGTGGGCTGCCACGTCTCCTTTCTCCGAGCTGCCTTCTACGTGGCTGCCCAGCTGCTGGGGGCTGTGGCAGGAGCCGCTCTGCTCCATGAGATCACGCCACCTGACATTCGAGGGGACCTGGCTATTAATGCAGTGAGTAGCCAGAACTTTGTCCTTTCCACAATGGGCAGGTCCTGGGGAGTCCCTTGGGAAGGGTGAGATGGGAGGGACCAGATCTGGGTGAGGGTCTGGGTGGGGAGAGAGAAAGATGGGGAGGGGGGAGGAGGGAGAGAGGGAGAAACGTTGGAGCCAGGAGCACAGGTACCATAAAGGAGCCAGTGTAGAAGGAGCGATGAGGTCAGAGCAGAGGCAGGATCCAGGCGGATCTTCTGGCACCTTCTGCCCTGAGCCTCACGGAGGAAGAGCAGCATCAAGGTTGAGGTAGACTTGATGCCCACATCACAGTAAGGGCTGGGCTAGATCTCAGCCGAAGACACAGCCCCAAAGCAGATGTGCTTTCTGAACTGGGAGGAACCTCAGAGTGCTAGTCCCAAGGGTCTTCTCGAGGAAAGAAGGATCCAGTGTTTCTTCAGCATCCGTGTGCGAGCCTCACAGCAGGCTCCTCACAAGCCACACGTGGACACCTCACAACTGAGCTTTGAAGCAGGGATGGGTATATCTATTGCTTAAGGTGCCAGAAGCCAGCCTTCAAACCCAGGCTTGATGGCAAGACTCATGATCTTTCCACCTGACCCTTGTACCCTCCCTGAGCCATCACCTAAGACTTGTTTAGCAAACAAGGAAACAGGCTCAGAGAAGGGAAGGGATGAAGAAGGGAAGGGAAGGGAAGGGTTCTACAGTTTGTCAATACCAGAGAAAGCACCAGAACTCAGGGCAAAACTGAAGAGGCAAGGTCTCTCCAGACCCTGGAGAGGGTCCCCAGAGCCCATGACTAATTGCTGATTACATGAGAGATGGCTAATTGGACACCTTAGGCATTTTGAGAGCTGGGGAGGATGCCGCAATCCCTCCCTTTCCTCGTTCTCTCCTCTCCTACCCTCTCTCCTGAGTCTGTGCAGCTCTCTGGCCTCTGAGGCCATGGGTGGGGCAGCAGAGTCTGTGTCCCCTCAGTACACCTCTCTCTCCACCCTCCATCCTAAGCCAGGGCCGCAAGCACCCCGTCCATGCATCGATGCCCTGCCTTTCCCCGGGCTGCTGGATAAAAGCTCTGATGTCTCTGAAGAGTCCTACACGGTTTCTGGGGCTGCCCCCTCCTTTGCACAGGTTGCCCTTCCTCATGCAAGGGGCAGAGGTGTCCCAATTGAGGAACTTTTTTCTTCTTCAAAATGGAAAATATGAGGAGGCTGGGGGCTCAGGGATGAGAAAAGGCTAGAGTGGCCATGGTGGGAGACAGACTGAGGAGTGTGACCCTTTCCAGCGAGAATGAAATGAGTTCTGTTCCCAGCAAGGAGAGAGCCAGTTAAACTGCCAGAGGAACTTCCTGAGAGTATTTATGGCCCAGAAAGTCTCAGAATGAGTGGCTGGAGAATCTCCTCTAACAGCAGAGCAGTGGGAATGCTAAGGGGCCATAGAGATACTCACTCCTGCTCTCCCATCATCTGAAAGTCAACTGGGGCCCTCAGAAGGGAAGGGTCCGGGGAGAGTCTCAGCATTTACCTGCTCAGCATTTACCGTCTTGAGGAACTAGGGAGAACCCTGCCTGGCTGGAATGGGGCAGCATGGGGCTGAGCTGTCTAGAGGCTAGAAAGCTAGATGACCCCCAAGACTGTTCCAGGCATCTCTGAGGTCACTGGAAAGTTACCACTGACATGCCCCTGGTCTTTGCTGGGCCAGGTACCACCTACTTCTCGGTACAACCCTGTAAGATGAATTCTGTGATCCCTCTACCCTGATTGGTAAATGGAGGCTCAGCATTCAGTGGTCTCCAATCACAGAACCGGCAGGTGTCAGCACCTAGAAGTGGAGGCAGGGCTGTCTGACACCAAGTCCACGTCCACACCTCTCCCTTAGAAAAGCCATTTACCAGTGGGAATGGGGCTGGGGCTCTGCTCTTATCATTTCTAGTCCTCACACAGCCCTCCGGAATCTGTTTTGTTATCTCCATTTTACGGAAGGACAAACCGAGGCTGAAGTAGTAAATAGGGTCCCATGGCAGGTTACAGGCCTCAAGAGTATGCCTTTCATGATCCCCCACTAGAGCCTCTAACGTTGGACTAGAGGAGTGGGGGGCTTAAGGTTAGACCCTAGAGACCCAAGGGCGCCAGCCTGATTGCTAGGACCCAAGAGTGGGGGTTCAGGGCCTGGAGAAAAAGCGTGGGAGCTGAGAGCTGTCCTAGTGCCAACCAGTGCAGTGCCCAGTGCTTGAGGGCAGGGTGTAGGACACAGGATGACAAAACCCAGGGAGAAATCCAGTGCTGGGTGCGTCCCGGTTATGAAATAGACTCTTTGCTCGGCCCCAAGTTCTCTCATTACCCAAGGCGGGGTCTGCCAGGACCATGGACAGCCCACCTGGTCCACAGGCCCCTCCACACCATGGTACAGGGCACCAGCGCCCCCACCCTAACTTCATAGGCTATGCAGGGAACAAAGCCACAGGGTGAAACTGAATCTGGGGGGTCAGGCAAAGGTGAAAGGAAAGAGTGGTACACTGGGCTGATGGGGTAAGGGGATGCACCAGGACGGTCCCCAGGCCCAAGTCCTAAGACCCCCCTGGGGGCCCTTTGCCCACAGGAGGAAAGACTACAGGCCTCTCATTACCTCAGTAGATCTTAAGCCCTAGAGAGCAAAGAAGGCCTTTCTGTTACCTGCCTGAAAGCTTCCTGCTGTAGTCAAGACCTCTTCCCTTCTCATTGTTCAGGAAACAAATTGTGGACCTCAGCATCCTTTTCCTTTCACCTTAGGCACACAATCACAGCCCCCCAAAATCTAATGGGCTATGGGGTCGTTTTCCCACCTCTGGCCTGGGGATCACCAGCAGTCCTGGGGTCCATCCCCCTACCTTTGGGCCACAGCCCAGGAAGAAGCCATCATTCATTTGAGCTAAGGGGGCTGGGGAGCCCAGGTGTTCCAGTCCCAGCCCAGAGGCCTCCCTGGAGCCTTGACTGCAGATAGGCCTGAAGACTCAGCCAGAGTGGGGAGACTGCTCAGCATGCCCCCACCCACACCATCTCTTTCCCCAGCTCAGCAACAACACAACAGCGGGCCAGGCCGTCACGGTGGAGCTCTTTCTGACCCTGCAGCTGGTGCTCTGCATCTTCGCTTCCACAGATGAGAGGCGGGGAGACAACCTGGGCACCCCCGCCCTCTCCATCGGTTTCTCTGTGGCCTTGGGCCACCTCCTTGGGGTAGGTCATGGCCACTGCTCTAGCCTTTCTGGAGGTACAGACATACAGACCTTCCCCAAAGAAGCAGACACACAGGCCACTCTAGAAATAGAGACACATACCCCCCAAAAGTGACAGACACAAAGACCTCCCCCCAGGGGACAGATACACAGAACTCCCCAGAGGGACAGTCATGTGGCCACTCCAGAAGGTTTGACTACCTGATACCCCAAAGGAACAGAGCTCGCTCCAGCCTCCAATGAATACAGAACGCTGAACATATAGGGACCAACTGCCCATCCCAGGGATTCCCTTGAGGTTGAGGTCAAGTGCTAGAGAGGGCCACAAGGACCCCCTGCCCTGTCATCACCATATCCCCTGCATCCCCTTACAGATCCACTACACCGGCTGCTCCATGAACCCCGCCCGCTCCCTGGCTCCTGCTGTGGTCACTGGGAAGTTTGACGATCACTGGGTAATGGCTGAAAACTCCCTGCCTTCCTTCTACCTTCCCCTCCCTCAGACACCCATCTCCGGGGAGGGCTGGAATAGAGTGGGGATCAGAGCTCAGAGAACCTCAGCACCTGTCCTGGGGAGCCTGGGGTTCCACAATCCCGGCTGGTGCGGACACTCCCGTTTCCACATGCCTCAGTGCACGTAATAGCAGCGGTTTTTGGAAGAGTTAAGTGAGGCTCCCTTATGTGAGGTGTAAAACAGCTCACACGGTGGGCTGGAACCCGTAAAAGGTAATGTTTATACTAGCTAATACATCCATTTGTGTTATTCAGCACTCATCTAGCCTCAGTATGGGCCAGGCCTTATTCTAAGTGCTTTGCAAACATGACCTCACTTAAATTTCGCGACCACCCTAGGCGGTAGGCATTATTACAATGAAAGGAAACTGAGGCACAGACAGGGTGGGCCAATTGCCTCTGGTCACCCGGGCAGTCTGCTTGGAATTCGCACTCTTAACCCCCAACTAACCAGACGCCCCCACCAGCCGCCCCTGGCATTACTAAGTCTGCCAATCCCCGTGCCCCGGTTCATGAATTGCGTGGGAAACCCCCTTTTCAACATCAAGTCGGGGGAGCGCGTCTGGAGGGTGAGGGGCGCGGGTAGTCGTGGCTCGCCCCTCCACCACCACCACTATCCCCGTCCCCAACTGGCTTCTCCACTCGCCCCAGGTCTTCTGGATCGGACCCCTGGTGGGCGCCGTGCTGGGCTCCCTCCTCTACAACTACGTGCTGTTCCCGCCGGCCAAGAGCCTGGCCGAGCGCCTGGCGGTGCTCAAGGGTCAGGAGCCCGACGCCGACTGGGAGGAGCGCGAGGTGCGGCGGCGGCAGTCGGTGGAGCTGCACTCGCCGCAGAGCCCGCCGCGGGGCAGCAAGGCCTGAGCGCGCCGCCCGCCCGGCCCCCCCGAGGCCCAGGTCACCCCCCACCCCCACCCCAGGCTCTGTGAGGGGAGAGCTCCGAGTGGCTGCCCCCCGGCCGCCCAGCCCGCCCCTCCACTCCCCAGGTCCGAAGTCCGCCCGGGCACCGCCGCCGAAGAGCCGCTGCCGGGGCTGTGGGGTGGCGGTGAGCCCGGCTGTCCCCCTGTCCCCAGGCTGCAAGCAGCGAGCAGTCCGACGCTCTGGCTCCTTGCCGGGAGCTGGCCTCCTGGGGAGGGAAGGCCAGCAGGCAGAGGAAGGCTCTGGAGAGGCCTGGAACCGGTACGGCGGGGGAGGGGATCTGGGAACCGTGAGGCAGGTTTGGCTAGTGTGTGAGCGTGCGTTCCTCCCCAACGTCCCTCTGTCCCCAAGTGCAGGCTCCCGAGCGTGAGTGGCTGTGCCTGTGGTGGTGCGAGGGCACCGGCTGGCAACCTCTCTCTCCCTTTGACGCTGCCTCACCAGTGCAATAAATCTACTTCCTCTGTAGCTCCATCCTCCCGCAGGATCTCTGAGAGTGCTCCCCAGAAGAAGGGAAGTGGAGGGTCTGGAGGCCCCTGAGAGAGCGCAAGGGAGTGTCCTGATGGCCAACCCCTACCCTGCCTCTCCTGGAAAATTCCCCCAAGCTGCAGAGCTGGGCCCCAAGATTTGCCAACTTCCGTTGCTAGAGACAGAGAAGTATCAGCCAGAGAACAGCCTCCCCAGAAGTGGCCTCTGGGAAAAGGGAGGGTTGGGTGGCCAAGGACCTCCTGTCTGCCCTGAGGGAAGACTCTTCCAAGAAGGAAGCCAGTGTGTGTGTGTGCACGCGTGTATATGTGTGTATACCTGCCCTATACGTGTGCATGAGACCCCCATCTCCAGGGGCCTCCAGACCCAGAGATTAGCCTGTAGCAGAGAAAACAAAAGCCCTCTGTGGGCCCCCCGCCTTTGTCTTGGGACAGGGGGAGATTTGCAACTGGACACTTGGTGAAAGGAGACACTCGGTTGCAATTGCGCAAGTGAGGACTCTCTCCCGGCATGCACCTGCACCCGAGGCTGGCTGGCTGGCCCAGGAGGCAGGCATGCAGGCCCAGGCCCCACTCCCCAGGCAGCGGCTCTTCCTCCCCAGGAAACTTTCTTCCTCTCTCTCCCTTCAGGTTTCCACCCTAGTTCAGTTACTGGGGTTGGGGGGCAGGGGAGAGCCACCTAGCCCTCTCAGGACCACAGAAGGGAAAAGACTTGTCCAGGCAGAGGCAGGTCTGTGTCAAGAGCCTGGGCTTCTAAATTTCCAGGCCAGTGCAATGGTTCTCAAATGAGATTAAGTGGGATTAAGTGAGATGATGCATGTAAAGATGCTGTGTGAACTGTAATTCCTCATACCATTAACACGCATTATTGGGATTATTTCATTATTTCTGCTTCCTGCAGGTAGAGCACAGAAGGGACCCAATCCTCGGCCTCTTTTACCTTCTTTGGCTGGGGGTCAGTGTAAAGGACAGCCCCGAGAGTCCAGGCAGAAGGAGATGGGTTTTGGGGTGACCCCATCCTGGTCCAGCCTCTTCACCTCTCTTGCCCTGAGTGCACTCTAGCTGTTCTCCTACTTTCCTCCTCCCACCACCCAAACACCATCCATCCTCTCCCTCCCTCTCCAGTCTGCTGCAGAGCTAACCTAAGAATCACATCTTGAGACCCCTTCTCCACACACTGGGGCCTCCATGTGCTCTCCATGCTTCTCCATGCTCTCCAGGCTTCTGTCCATGTCCGTCTCACACTGCACCAAGCACCCGGTGTGTATGGAAGTCTCCAGCCCCTTCCTGCCCTCCACTGCCTTCAAAGATGGACCATGTATGAGGAACCGCTCTGTGATTGTACCCACCTCCTCATCTACACTTTTTTTCTGTCTTCCTTGACCAAAGTTCCCTCTGGGGTCAGGAAAAGCCTGCCTTGGCCCATAGGTGATATGGAGGCGATTGTCCCAAAACAGCTGGTGACTGCCAGCTGGACTCACTAACAGAGGAGAGCTTGTATCAGAGACCAAAGTGACCTCTGGAGCTGCACTTTGAAATACTCTCGAAGTTCAAAGGCAGCGAATTGAGCTGTGAGCCAAACCTGGATGTGTCTCAGGCACCTCATTCCCCCCACCAACCTCACCCCCATAGATCCCCCTAAAAGTTGCCAAGAATTTCTCTTTGTGTCTGTTCCACTTCCTGGATTGCACCTCACCTGAAACCAAATGTGATATCACCACACCTTCCTGCCCTGATTGCCCAGATAGGGGTTACTAAGGTCAGAGGTCAAAGGAGGATTCAAAATGGTGAGGATGGAGGGGACCTAACACCTAGCGAGCATCTCTTGTGTCCCAGCCTCTGTGCTAAAACCTCAGGCAGGTTAGGGAAGGACAGCAGCTTCCAGCTCTTCAGGGTTTTAGCATTTCCAATGCACTCCCTATCACCCCAGCCACCCCGCCCTGTGATTTTCTCCCGACCCTGTCGGATGGGCAGAGCAAATACTGTCTTCCCATTTTACAGATTAAGGAACTGCATTTCAGAAACTGATCTAATGTCACACAGCTGTATGTAGTGAACTCAAGACTTGAACTCAGGCCTTCTTATTAAAAAATCCCATGATCTGGGAGTATAGCTCAGGGGTAGAGCATTTGATTGCAAAATCCCATGATCTGTCCATTCAGAGCTCACAAGAGACCAGGGCTGATCTGGGGCAAGTCCTAGTTGCCCCTTGGGAGCCCCTGGCAGAAACCAGAGCACACAACTGAGACTGTCCAGCCCAGCGCTCTGTCTAGTGGGGGACACAGGCCCTTGGGGAGGGTTGCAGCAGAGTAGGGAGAAAAGGACAAAGAATACCAGACTGGCTTCTGCCCTTGAAAAACTCCCAGTCTGGAGGAGGATGGAGGTCAGACACACCCCAAACCAGACAGAGGCAAGGCAGCATGGAGGCAGGTGGCTGGGCTTCCAGGTCCTCAAGCTGGGGACAGAAAAGGCTTTGGGCTGAAGGGAAAAGGTGGCTGACTCCTGGGTCCCAGCAGCATCCATTCCCACATCCCCACTTTGTTCTGGATGACTCTGTGCCTGCAAATGTGGCTTTCATGTGGCTTTGTATCTTTCAGCTGTGATTCTGTATGTCTGCAGTGCCTCCCAGGCAAGACTGTAAGCCCTCTGGGGGCAGGGCCCCTTCCAGTTCCAGATCTATTTTCCTTCCTCTGTCTTGTCTAGCACGGTGCACTGCACATAGTAAGCCCTCAATAAACACTCATTTGCCAGTAAGTGCTATTTCTTCCACAACTTAGAGGTGGTCGGTATCTTCCAACGTGCCAGAAGACAGACTGGGGTCTCTCACATGT
The DNA here is from genome assembly GCA_004024625.1 of Mellivora capensis. NCBI lineage: Eukaryota > Metazoa > Chordata > Mammalia > Carnivora > Mustelidae > Mellivora > Mellivora capensis. The sequence goes on along the minus strand of PISX010005186.1, from coordinate 85,621 downwards.
CTTGAGCCCCCCCCACCCCCAGAGCTGCTGTTGGGTATGGTGCAGAAGGAATTTCAATACTGAATAAGTAGCTCAACTGAAGTAGCCCATGATGGCAAATTCCCACAGCCAACCTGGCCAAAATGGGCATCCCAGGCTTTGTGACTCAGGAAGCATCATGGAGAGAGCACCAAGACATGAGCAAGGCTGTGTGGCCTCCAGAGAAAGTAAAGAACAGAACAGCCCCTTTTGGTCTCCTCATGCTGGCTTTAGCACCGTGTTGGAAACTCAGGACAGGAAAACCCCTGATACTCAACAGGTCCACAACTGACAGACCCAGACCTGCTCCTCCCACCATCCTCCCCATCTCAACTGATACAACTTCAGTCTTTCAGGTGCATGGGCCAAAAAGCTCCAATCCCCCTTGACCCCTCATTCTCACACACCGCGAGCCTTCCATCAGGCCATCCGGTCAGTGCTCCGTGCACAAGGATTCCAGAATCTGATCACTCTCCCCTTCAGTATCCCTGGCAAGGTCCAGGCCACTGTTACCTCTCCCTGAGTAGGCACCTACCCACCTCCCTGCTTTTATCCCTGTCCTTCTGGTCTCTTCTCAACACAGCAGCAGAGGGATGGTGTTAAAAACTGTCAGACCATATGGTCCTTGGCTCCCTGACTTCCTTCTCACCAGTGAGGCCTGTGGCCCCTCCAGCACCTCTGCCCTCATCTCCTTCTGCTCTTCTGCTCATCTCCGTCTGTTCCGGCAACAGTGGCCACTCTCTCTGCCCAGAATGTTCTTTCTCCAGATATAGGCATGGACCTCTCTGTCTCCTCTTTCAAATCTTTGCTCAGATGTCACCTTCTCGATAAGACCCTCACTGATACCCCATTTAAAACCTCAAAGGACCTCCACTCCCATCCCAGCATGCCCAGACCCCCTTAAAATACTCTATTTTTCCATAGCGCTTGCCAGATTCTAACATACTGTATAATTTACACATACCCATTGTTTATTGTCTGTCTCCTTTCACTAGAATATTAGCTCCTCAAGGCGGAGAAATTGTCTCTAGCTCACGGCTCTATCCCCAGTGTTTAGAACAGTGCCTGCCACATAGCAACTGCCTGATAAGTCTTTGAGGAAGGAATAATGACTCTTCCCCAATGCCAGGGAATGCGTGGAGCCCCAGGGGAACGCCGTGCTGCCAACTACCCTACCATTTCTGCCCCCAGCCCTCAACTGCTCCCAGAGAATACAGGGGTCCCTATATCAGGAGAGGAGGGAAGGGGTTCTCCCTGAGAGGTTTTAACTCTCCCTGCCACTGGTGGGGAGATCTATCCCCCAGCCCAGAGAGATCCCAGGAAAGCATTCCCCTGGGACTGCCAGGGCAGAGCCCAAGTGCTCAGGGCAAAGACAGTTTCAGAACATAGGAGCTGTAGTCGTTTCTTTTTTTTTTTTTTAAGATTTTATTTATTTATTTATTTGTCAGAGCGAGCACAGGCAGAGCAGGCAGAGGCAGAGGGAGAAGCAGACTCCCTGCTGAGCAAGGAGCCCGATGTGGGACTCTGGGATCCCAGGACTCTGGGATCATGACCTGAGCTGAAGGCAGCTGCTTAACCAACTGAGCCACCCAGGCATCACGCTGTAGTCGTTTCTTGTGACAGCCTTGGAACAGAGTGACCCTGATGGTTGGAGAGAGATGGAAGGACCTTAAGTGCAGGCCTAGGAAACATACCCAGCTGCTCCCTCTGAGTCTATGGTGTCATCAGTCATCATTCCAGTCTGGGACAGGCCTGCTCGGAGCCCTGAGACCCAAGCCCAGATGAAAATGGAGTATACACCTGCCAGGTGCTTCCAGGGGCAGGGCTCCAGGACCCATGGCAGAAAAGACAAACAGATCTCCTGCCTTAAGAGGACAGAAGTGGGGGGTGCCTGGGTGGCTCAGTTGGTTAAGTGTCTGCTTTTGGCTCAGGTCATGATCTCGGGGTCCTGGGATCAAGCCCGGCAGAAAGTCAGCTTCTCCCTCTCCCTCTGTTCTTCCCCCACCCAGCTCCTGCTACCCCTCCCCGAGTTTGCACATGTGTGCCTATGTGCTCACTCTCTCAAACAAATATATAAATAAATAAAATCTTAAAAAAAAGAGAGAAGTGGGAAAGGAGCTGCTCCAGCAGAAAACACGGAACTGAGGAGGAACAATAGTGGGGTTTCTTTGGTTCCTGTTTTCTTTGGCCTCTCAGCTGCCACGGAGCTCAGGGCCCACTTCTTCAGGTCCTTGGCTTTCCTCTGGGCCCCTCCCCTGAGCCCCAGCTGGAGAGACTACCGGAGGAGCTCCTGTTCTCTCCTTCTGCTGCACCCTCTGTGTAACTCCACACAGAGCCCTCAGGGGCCCTGTAAAATCATAGTCTCTCTCTCTCTCACACACACACACACACACACACACACACACGACATGAGGAAAATTTACTGAGCCTTACTCTGTACCAGGCACTGTGCTGAGCACTTCCCAAGGACACCTGGTGTAGCAGGTGGTGGGGTCTTTTGTGGAACTCCTGCATGTGGTTCCCTGCCCGTCTTCCAATCCCCCGCCCCAGGGCTCTCCAGCCTCATTCCCTACATGCCTAACCTGGGGCTGGAAAGAAGGAGGGCTGGGAAGGCCGGTGGAGAGCAGCTGGGAGCTCAGAGGGAAGGGATAAGGACAGGAGGAGGAGGATGGGAGATGAAAAAGAGTGTCACCCAGTCCAGGGATGGGGGCACTAGAAAAGACCACATGTAGGAGAGTTGGGCCTGGAAACTGAAGTAGGGACAGACAGAAAGGAAGAAAGTCACAGAGATTAAGAGGCAGAGGAAGTAAAACTGGAGACAGAAACACAGGTGAGGAGAGTTGGAGACAGAGCCTAAGGCTAAGACTGTAAACATAAAGCAAGGGAGGAAAGAAGGGAAATTGGAAACAAAGAAGAGGGAGAGCCTAAGAGACAGATTGCAATGAGACAGAGGGACAGGGAGGTTTTGAGGCCGACTGAGACAGAGAGGAGAGAGGAAAAGACTGCGAGAAGGAGGAGGACAGACGGGGGAGACTGGGAGACTGAAGAGAGAGGAGAAGTCTGAAAAAGAAAGAGTTTGGAGGGAGAGGCTGAAGGAGAAAGAGTAGAGGCAGAGATTACAAGGAGAGAAATCAAGACTGAGTGAGGGTCTGGGGCCCCTGGCTGGCTCAGGTAGAGCCTGCAACTTTTGATCTCAGGATTGTAAGTGGGAGCCTGATGTTGGGTAGAGATTACTTAAAGATAAAATCTTCAAAAAAAAAAAAAAAAAAAAAAAAAAAAAAAAAAAAAAAAAAAAAAAAAAAAAAGAAGAGAAAAAAAAAAAAAAAAAAAAAAAAAAAAAAAAAAAAAAAAAAAAAAAAAAAAAAAAAAAAAAAAAGAAGAAGAAGAAGAAAAAGAAGAAGAAGAAGAAGAAGAAAGAAAGATAGATAGATAGATAGATAGAAAGAAAGTGAGAGTTTGAAGGAAGGGAAGACTAAGGAGACAGAAGGTTCCAGAAGGAGGTGAGCAGCAGCAGAAGAAAAGAAAAAGCCGGGATATCTAGAGTAGGGGGCCTACGGGCAAGGATAGGAAGGAAGAGGGGAGAGACCCCAAGACCCGGCATGGGAGGTCAGTGCAGCTCCTGTACCCTCCTCACCACCAAACTCCGACCCCGAATCCCAGAGGTTCGTTCCTGACCCAAAACAAAACCGAACTCGGTCATGCTCCCTCGCGTCCCATAAACAAAGCTGAACTCCCAAGCCCCCACTCCCCTGGGGGCTCGCTGGGGTCCCCGGGAGTTCTGTGCTCCTGGAGGGGCTGGCTCGGGTGCCCAGGAGACAGAACCCTCCCGGGGCTACTGGGCTTCCAGGAGTGCCAAGCGCAGGCAGGGCTGGCACCATGCCTGCTTTTCCCCAAACGCCCCCGCTCCAACCCGGGAAGCCAGCCTGGCCCGGCTAGGGAGAGGCCCGCGGACCGACGGCCGGACCGCCCCGCGCGGCCCAGCCCGGCCACCCGCCCCCGCCACCGCCCGGCAGGGAGCTGAGTGGCGCGGTTCTCGGAGAATCGCATCATTCCAGCCCCGCCGCGGGGGTGAGGCCGGGTCAGGATGCCCGGGTCGGTGGAGGAAAAGGAGGAGCTGGACCCAGAGCCCGAGGAGAAGAAAAGGGAAAGACAAGGGACGGAGATAGAAGGCCAGCGGAGGTAGGCGTCTGGAGCACTGTAGGACGGCCGAGGCCGGACCCCGCGAAGTCTCCCAGGCAGTCCGGCACCAGCAGCGCGGAGCAGAGCGCAGGAGCCGTCCGGGGCACACCATGCGCGGGTCCCCGGCCACCCGGCCGGTCTACACTGCGGCCGCCTGGGTCACGTGGCCCGGGCGCGTCCGCTGTTGCCCGGGCGGGGGGGCGAGCTGCGGGCCGGGGGCGCGCGGTGCCCGGGGACGCGGCGAGCCGGTGGCGGCAGCCAGGTTCCCTCTCTGCGCGCTGCGCGGCGCCCCGGGCGCGGGAGCCGCCCACTGCCTCCCCGCGCTCGCCCCCCCGCCGGGCTGCCGGCCTGTATATAGCGCACCCCTGCACGGCCCGCGCCAGGCCGCTAGCCACTCAGGGGGATCTGCAGAGCGCGCCGCGCCCGGGACCCAGCCCCCTGCCCCCTGCGCCACCGCCCCGACGGGCGCCCCGCGCCGTGGCCGGCGCCGCCGGGCCCCCGCGGCCACCATGAAGAAGGAGGTGTGCTCCGTGGCCTTCCTCAAGGCAGTGTTCGCCGAGTTCCTGGCCACCCTCATCTTCGTCTTCTTTGGCCTCGGCTCGGCCCTCAAGTGGCCGTCGGCGCTGCCCAGCATCCTCCAGATCTCACTGGCCTTTGGCCTGGCCATAGGCACCCTGGCCCAGGCCCTGGGGCCAGTGAGTGGCGGCCACATCAACCCCGCCATCACACTGGCCCTCCTGGTGGGCAACCAGATCTCCCTGCTCCGGGCTGTCTTCTACGTGGTGGCCCAGCTGGTGGGCGCCATCGCCGGGGCGGGCATCCTCTATGGGCTGGCACCACTTAATGCCCGAGGCAATCTGGCCATCAACGCGGTGAGTGCCTACGGGGCTGGGGTGGGGTAGTGACCTTGAAGTGGGCTCCCTGACCAGGCCCGGACCCCATTTCAAAGATGGGTGCCACAGAATGGGTGCCTGAAACTTCTGGCTTTCTCCTGTCTCAACCCTGAGTTTTGCCTTCCTCTTGGGACCTTCCCTGCTCCTGTCTGCTCCTCATTGGAGTGGTTCCATAGAACCATCAAAGACGGGTTAAAATCCTGGCTTTGGGTGACCCTTGCTCCTCTGGGTCTCATTTTTCTCTGCCATTCCATGGGGAGTGGGGGGGGGGGTGGTCATAACCTACCACAGCAGGTGTCAAGGGGGTGACATTTAGAAACCATGCGTGTGAACCCCTTACCATGGTGCCAGTGTGTAGGGTCTGTTGAAAATTGGTTTCTGCTCCCAGTTCCCCATTCTCACCACCCCCCCCACAGTCCCAGATTCGGTCCCCATGTCCCATGCAAATTGGGTTCATTAATCAAACACAGAGGAGGATTTTCTCGGCCATTGTCAAGCCGTGAGTCAGCCCCACTGGAGAGACGGGTTTGAGGTTGGCACTGGCAGTGGGTTAGACACGGGCGGGAGGCAGGCTGGGGGTGCAGCAGGCAAACTGGGCAGCTGCCCATAGGAGGGAGGGTAAATGCCAGCTTGTGGGGGTGGGGAACTGGGCAGAACCGTTGACAGGACCTTGTCCAGGAAAAGCTCCCTTGCACTCAGCTCCTTGGCCCCAGGCCTGTACTCCAAGCTTCGCACACACGCTCAGGTAGGTCATTTCAACAAATGACCTTCCTGACGTGTGCAAGGCTTGGCTCTCAGGTACAGTGGCTCCAGGTGTCGTTGGAGGCCCAAAGCCCCATTCCCCAAGCGCCTGGCCATAGAGCTGGAAGGCAGGGGTTCTAACCCACCCTCCCCTTGCAGCTCAACAACAACACAACCCAGGGCCAGGCTATGGTAGTGGAGCTGATTCTGACCTTCCAGCTGGCACTCTGCATTTTCTCCTCCACCGACTCCCGCCGCACCAGTCCTGTGGGGTCTCCGGCACTGTCCATTGGCCTTTCCGTCACACTGGGCCACCTTGTGGGGGTGAGCAATGCTGCCACTTGGCTGGAGTTGTGGGGAGCCTCTCAGGCCAAATAATGAGGCCCTAGAGCAGCACCCTTCTGAACCAGGAAACCCAGCAATTAAGGCCTGGAGGGGGGTTGCTGTACTCTGTCCCAGGCTGGCTCCCCCCAGCTCTTCTCTAGCCTGAGGGAATATGCCAGAAAGTGGGAGTTGGGGTGAAAAATGGAGATCCAGCCTGAGCACAGGACTTGAGAAGAAAGAAGGGGGTACGGGCACCGGTGGAGAGAGAGGTCATCAGCCTAGAAATCGGGAGACTTGATTCAGAGACTTGGCTGAGCCCCTAAACTTCTGGGTGATGCTGGGAAAGACTGGGCCTTTAGGAGTTGAACAAGCATGTTGCCCTCCTTGCCACCTGCCTCCCTCTGTCCAGATCTACTTCACCGGCTGCTCCATGAACCCAGCCCGCTCTTTCGGCCCCGCAGTGGTTATGAATCGCTTCAACTCTGCTCACTGGGTGAGTCTCAGCCCTACCCTGGCTCCCTGGCAATGAGGGCCTGGAAACCCGGCCAAGAGCCCCTGGACTATCTGGAGGCTGTGGGCGCAGCTCTTGGGGTGGCCCTGGGAGGAGTGGCTGGAGAGAGAAAGGGATATAGAAAGGGATGGAATGCAGCCAGAACAAGGACAAAGGCAGTCGAATGGCAGAGGACCCTGGTTCAAGGCTGGGGTGGGGTGTATCTGTACCCCTAAGGAAGGGAAGGAGATCTGTTCCTCTGTGTAGATCTCTGATGACTTGGTGTCTGTCCTTCTGGGGTGTGATGGGGTCACACCATGTCTGTGTGTCTGTCCTCTCTGATTTTTTTTTTTTATCTGTTCCCGTTGAGGGGGCTGAGAGTCTTCCTTCCTGTGGGCCTGTCCCCCTGGACAGTCTATCTGTTGCCTCCTCATGTCCTCTCTCTCCAGGGTCTCTTTCATTTCCTATGTGGGAGGGAGAGGAGTTCTGTTCTCTCTCCGAGAATCTACATGCCTGTTTCCTTCGAAGGGTCATTTGTGCCTCTGTACGGTGAGGCTGGGGGCCCTGTCCTTCTGAGTATCTGTCTCCTTTGAAGGTCTGAGTGCCTGTAGGTCTCCCCGACTTTGAGGAATGGAGTGTCAGTATACCTGTTCCTTAGGCAGGAGGGAATCTTTCCTTCTGGAGGTCCAGAAGTCTGTTTGTCCACCCCTCCTGAGGGCCCATAGTTCTGTCCTCTGGAGGGGGGGCTTTTGGTCTCTGAGGCCTGAGACTCAGCCCCCTGATGCTGCCGTGTCCCTGCCAGGTGTTCTGGGTAGGCCCCATCGTGGGGGCCGTCCTGGCTGCCATCCTCTACTTCTACCTGCTCTTCCCCAACTCTCTGAGCCTGAGTGAGCGCGTGGCCGTCATCAAGGGCACATATGAGCCTGAGGAGGACTGGGAAGAGCAACGAGAGGAGCGAAAGAAGACCATGGAACTGACTGCCCGCTGACCAGTGTCAGGAAGGGGTCAGTCCCCTAGCCCCTGAGCCACAGGGGCAAAATATATACATATATGACAGCAAAGCTTCCTTCCCCTACAGCTGGGTCCTCTGGGCTAGGGAGGAGGTGCTGGCTCCCCCAGCTTCACAATAAGGGATGGGAGCAGGAACCCATGATGGCACTCTTGGGTGGGGGCCAAGGGTTGGTGTCTGATGGGGAGGGGGTTCTGTCTGGGACAGGGCAGCCTGCTGCCATGAGGTCAGACCTCAGAGACCGTGAAAGTAGCACCAAGCTTACAGGCTGCATGGGGGCCAAGCTAGGAAGGGGTGGCCAGCACTGTATGCCCCTATCTTCCCCCACCACCCCCACCTTAAGGGCCAGAGGCGTCCTAGTCCCTTGGACCGCAGAGGCTGCCCCTCCCCCAGGTTGCTTTAGGAGGGAGACAGACTGATTCATTAAATGCTACCTTATTTATTTCCGCTCAAGGATGCACAGGGTGGGGCTGCTGGTGTTTGGGGCAGGGGCGTACCAATAAACCACTGACATTCACGTTCTGCCTTGTCTCTCCCCAGAGTGTCTCCTTGAGGCACTCTGGCTGATTACCTCTGTCCCTCTGGACAGTCTGTCTCCTCTTTGTCATCCCCTGTGCTCTCCACAGTCTGCATAGTTCTCCATGGCAAGACAGGGAAGCTGAGGCCAGGGGAGGCTTAGAGAGGCAAAGAGATGAGGTAAGGAAGAGAGAGAGGGAGAGAAGGAGACCGAAACACAGAAACAGAGTTGGAGGTCAGGAGGAGGCCGTGGGAGCAGAGGAGGGGTCCTCACCAACTCACCCACCTGCTCATCCCCCCACCTCAGCTACGTAAGTCTCTGCCACTTGAAGAGGGCCTGGCCCCAGTGCCAGGCAGGGTGGAGGAGGACTGAACCCACTGGCAGCCCCTTGAGATGCCAAAGGGGTGACCAGCCAGCTCTGTCATCGGGAAGGAGACACAGCCCTGGACTGCCCTCTCTGCACCCCACTAGTCCGAAAAGATGCTATGTTGGGAGCCTGGGGTCGGAGGGAGAAACCCCCTGCCTCACTCCCCAACACACCAGGAGCCACAGCCAACCCTGCCTTTTTCTGGTTCTCCTCACTCCTGCCTCTGCCAGCCTCTGTTCCCACTGTTTTCCCCTCTGGGCCTCTGCTCTGCCCCTGTCCCCTTGTCACTGACACTCCTTAGGAAGCCTCCTTAAACTCTCTGAGCTTCTGTCTCTCAAGCTAGGAAACAAGGATAAAAAAGGCTTCCCTCACAGGGTTGCTGTGGGAATGATTTAAGATGAAGGGAGTGAGATACCTGGGACCAGTCTGCTCTTTAGGGAAAATGGTGGACATGGTAAGAAAAGCAGCTCAGAACACAGACCTGCATCGTAGTTAAGGAGTCTAGCTTGGAGCTCAAATCCTACTTTGCAACTTGGGGTAACACAGGTTCTCTGAGTTGTGGTTTTTTTGGTTTTTGTTTTTGCAAGATGTTTTATTTATTTATTTGAGAGACAGCGAGACCATGTGAGCAAGAGCGGGGGTGGGGCAGAGGGAGAAGCAGACTCCCCGCTGAGCAGAGCCCTCATCTATAAAATGGGGATACTTGTACCCACCTCGTGGGTTGCTGTGAACATAAAGGAAAACAGAGGACGGAGGGAAGATGCTTGCGTAAACAGGGCCGACACCTCCGTGAGTGCTCAGCAAACTAGTGTGACAAGAACTCAGCAGGTACATATAGGGGACCCCAGCCCCTCTCTACTTCTGAGCCCCTGCTTTCCGGAGAGTGAACCTGAGTTCCTGCTTCTCCCGGATGGGAGCCTCTCCCATGGTCTTACCGTTTTGCCTCTGAAGAGGAGGGGCCAGTAGGGTCAGGAGAGAGACTGAGATGGGGTGGAAGAAGCCAGAGACCCTGGCTAGCCAGCTTCAGTCCCAGGGAGGGAGGGTAAGGAGAGCCAGACTTCTAGCCCTCGTTCAACTTGAGCCTAGTATCTGTGAATGGGAGCTCCAGCCGCCCCTGCCCTGCCCTGCCCTGCCCGCCTCATTGACTGACAGTTAACACCACATGGGTGTGTGTGTGTGTGTGTGAGAGAGAGAGAGAGAGAGAGAGAGAGAGAGAGAACCTCAGGCCCCCCTTAAAGGAGTAGTCCCTCACTTGCCTCACCCTTCCCAAACCTTGAGCCGGGCAACGCAAATGCCATCTCCGACCAGCAGGGGGGGACCTCGTCCACCGAATCCGCCGCGGCTGGGCTTCCTCTAACACAAATCCTGGGTCTGGCCCCTAGCCGCGTGGGGGTACGGGGAGTCTCTCAGGTCTGGGTCCCCTAAGCCACCAGGAAGCAGCTACCCCGAGTCCACTATCCGGGAAGGGGTGCAGAAGAGAGAGGATCCCTTTCCCCTGTCGTCCCCCACAGGCCTCAGGTCAGACACAGACCTGACTGGGAGGCTGGCCTCTTCCTCCAGCCCAGCGACCTGCCTTCCTTTTTTGATGGGTCCGAAGGGGAGCATAAGGTGGTGAACGGTGGGTCTATGGGAGACAGACCCTCCAGGAATGGGTGGGGCACCCAGCTCGAGGGAGTTCCAGGCCTGACCCGGCCAGAGGGTGCGGGTCCCCCCAGGGCTTTGGGCCGACAAGATGCAGCAGCGGGCTGTTGGGCCAGCAGGGGGCGCTGTGTTCCTTGGCGGGTGAACTTCCTGGCGGCTGGGTCCGGAGCCCAAAGGGGCCTGCGCACACGTGAACACGCACACAGTCGTAGCCCGGCACATCTACAATGACCTTCACTTGTACTCCAGGTGCTGTGTCTACTCGGTGTAGACGGCTCACGCGGTGTGTGTGCGTGTGTATGTGTGTGTAAGAGCCACATCAGCCCTCCCCCATTCTCTCACAGGGCCAAGGGGCTGCTGGGGACCAGACCCAGGAACCTGGCCCTGTATGTTCTCAGAGAGGTGTGCGTGTCACGCCCAAGAACACATATGCTCAGTCACCCCTGAGCCTCTGCTCCTCCTGGAAATGGAACCCAGGAAAAGCCTTGACTCTCCTATGGGAGGTTTCCTACTCCTCCCCTCCCTCTCTGCCCCAGGGGCTGCTGGTTTTCTCCTGGTAGGAAGGCGGACATGGGGACACGATGGGGAGATGGAGGGGGCTGGGAGTAAAGGCAGAAAATGGCCGCAGGGTTGGCTGTCTAGGGGGATGGGAGCTGGGGTTGAGAGGTGTGTTAGCTCTCGAAGCCCCACAGGAGCCTCATGCTTCCTCTGTCAAGGTGTGGATGAGGCTTCCACAATTTAGGAGGATTGCTGAGATGATGCGAGGGAAGCTACCTTGAATCCTTCCTTCCCTCTCTGATGCACTTTCATTCTCCCTTGGCTCTTCTTTCCCAGCACCTCCCTCTTTCCCCTCCCTTCTGCACCCTCTCTGTCCCCCAAGAGGATCTCAGTTGGAGGCCACATTGCCCCTTGTGCACACACACCTCCACACTCCACTCCCCAACAGAGACAGCCACCGCAGCAGCCAGACAGGCAAGCATGGGAGTCTGCACCAGAACAGGGGAGGCACTGAGGAGGCCAAAGCCAGGAGTAGCCACTGGCTGGAGAGGGAAATCAGGGCAGGCTTCATAGAGGAACTGGACCTGAGCAAAGTCTTGAAAGAGACAGAGGAAAGGGGTGACAAACCCATGGTCTCTCCAGTACTCTGCGATTACCCAGGCACCATCACCAAGTATCAGCCAGGAGAGGGGGAAGTGAAAACCGCAGATGAGACTGGGAACTCGATCCCAGTCACTCGCAGGGAGCCAGGAGCCCAAGGAGGGGCCCCTGACTGGACAGAAGGGCTGTCTCTTCTTCAGGTCCAGAGGGAAGACAGGGAGGGCATGGAACTGCGGCAGAGGAGTTTGTGGCTGGGGAAGAAGGATGGGAAGAAGTCTTACCTGCTAGTTTCTCTTTCTAGGTAGGACAGGGGGCGAGCTGAGCTGCTGGAAGAAAGCTGGAGTAGGGCACTTGGAAAGCGTGGGCAAGGTTGGATGTCGACCTTGGAAGAATGGGGAGAGAGAGTGAGCCGACTGAGGACGGTGTAAGGATTGTTGAGCAGAGCTGTGATCCTCACTGAAGCCAGGGACCATGGACTCGTCATGGGAGCAGACTGCATGGCTGGGGGAGCTTCTCCGGCAGCGCTTGGCAGCACAGATCCAGATGGGGGCAGAGGACTGTGGAGGAGAATGGAGCGGAAAGAACAGGGAGCCAGGACAGTGGGGGTATTGATGGGGGATCTCGCTGGGGAGGGGAGGGTGAGGCCACGGAAGGATGGAAGAACGGAAAGGGACGGGGGGGGGGGGGGGGGGGGGGGGGAGGGGGGGAGAGAAGGGGGGGGGGGGGGGGGGGGGGGGGGGGGGGGGGGGGGGGGGGGGGGGGGGGGGGGGGGGGGGGGGGGGGGGGGGGAAGGGGGGAGGGGGGGGGGGGGGGGGGGGGTGGACAGAGCCTGTAACCAGAGCTGGCATATTCCACTCAAAGATTTCAGAGGGCTCAGTCCCAGGTGGGATAGGTAGAAGGCCGGAAGAAGAGCTGGCTGGAAGGAAGTAGATATGAAAGTCGCCTGCCTCCAGGAGGTCAAGAAGCTTTTATTCATTCATCCTTTCATCAATAAATATTTATCAAATGAGGAATTTGAGAGGCAGGGTGGGGGTTCATAGGGGGAAAGGAGGGAAAAATGAACAAGATGGAACCTGGGACGGAGAAAAACCATAAGAGACTCTTAATATCAGGAAACAAATTGAGGGGGTGAGGAGGGAAGGGAAGCTGAGTGACGGACATTGGGGAGGTTATGTGCTGTGAATTGTGTAAGACTGATGATTCACAGACCTGTACCCCTGTGGCAAATAATACATAATATGTCAATTTTAAAAAAAACTGAAAAAAAAATTTATCAAGCCCAGGGCACCTGGGTGGCTCAGTCAGTTAAGTGTCTGCCTTTAGCTTGGGACGTGATCCTGGGGTCTGGGATGGAACCCCACATCGGGCTCCCTACTTGGCGGGGAGTCTGCCTCTCCTTCTGCCTCTGCCTGCTGCTCCCCCTGCTTCTGCGTGCGTTCTCTCTCTGTCTTTCTTCTCTCTGTCAAATAAATAAATAAATAAAATCTTTAAAAAATATATTTCTCGAGCACCAACTCTGGCCAATCCCTATGCAAGACACTAGATGCAGGGATAAGCAAAATTTCTTTCCTGCTCCCTGAGGGGCTCACTGTCCCATTAAGGAGGCACATTAACGCCATGACAGCACTCTGCGGTGACAGAAGTGTACAAACGTGCCCAGGTGGTGTGGGAGCACACGGAAGGTTCATCACCCAGGAAAGGAGGGGGTGACACTGAATCTGAGCCTTAGGAATGAGTTAGGAGTTACCCAAGCAAGAGACGTGGGAAGAGCTGTCCAGGGGGAAGACAGCATTCTCCAAGGAACAACCAGCAGGGTATGTTGTGAACCCCTGGCCATTTAGTGAGGCACAGGGTAAAGGACAAAGCAAGGAGTGGGGAGAGGTGAGGTGGGAGGAGCAGGATCCCTGAGGACCCTGTAGGCCAGGCACGAGGGCACTTTGAAGGGATTTTAGCAAGGGAGCATCAGAATCAGATTTGCATTTTAGAAAGATCACTGGGGCTGCAGTGTGGATAATTGATTGGAGCTGAGTGAGGAAGCAGACAGAGAGAATGGTTCAAGGCCACAGGGCAGCGGGGGTGGCAAGAAGAGGGCACAGTCAAGAAATATTTAGGATTCCAAATCAGCAGGATTCAACGCCTTTATTCATGGGGGGCAGGAAGGAGAGAAGGTTCAAGGATGATTCCTGGCTGCCACCAAGGGAGTTGGAAAAAACAGGAAGAGTACATGGGGGGGCGGAGGGGGTGCGCACAGAGAGAGCTGAGGGTCTCATTTTAAGACAGGTCACATTTGAGGAGCCTAAAGACAACCAGGACATATCCACTGAGCAGGAATTTATGGCCAGGGGCGAGGTCAGGGCACCCCGATGTGATGAAGAGGCGAAGACCATTGTTTCCACAGCTCCCCAGATTCTACTTAGGGAGGGAACACCTTTGTTTGAGAAAATATCTTTATATGCTGCTAGGGTGAACAGGGCAGAGCCTAGGGCCTGGGTGACCTTAGGGCCAGCATTGCCACAAAAATGGCTCAGCGGCCCTGTGTGAGACTTGAGAGGAATTGCTCAGGCCCCTGAGAAGGAGGAGAGCAGGGCAGTGGTGGGGGAGAGGGCCTGAGAGGGAGGGGGTAGGCAAGGGAGACAGGACAGGGCAAGGACAAGCCAGTGGAAATTTCCAGCTCACAGGGGAGAAATTCTCCACTGCCAAGTGTGTCATCTGACCAGCTGTGGAAGACGCCCCTTCTCCCCCAGTCCCCCTGCGCCCACACAGACCCAGGTCCTTAGTGAAGTTGACTCTGTTCACATCTGCTTTCTGTGAGTAGGGATTTAGGTGGGAAAGGAGGAAAGAGCTTCATTTCACATGTGGGTTTATGGGGCATTGAATAGTGTGAGCCCATTCGGAGGCAGAGCCTGGAGGCCCCGGTGGGGGAGGGCAGGAGAGCAGGAGCCTCTGGGAACGCCCAGAACCCTCGGAATGCGGCCTTGGACTTGGGGATGTGAGGAGCTTCTCCATCTAAGCTGGAATCCCATGCCCACCACTAGCCCTGCCCCTGCCCCCCTCAGGCTGGGCCCCAGCCTGCGGCAGCCTTACTTCTGTCCAGGCTCAGGAACCTGGAGGTTCCAGCTCAGTGCCCCTCCCTCCAGCTGGGAGGTGAGCTTAGGGCGGAGCAAGCCGGGGAGCACCCCTCCTCATCCCAGCATCACACCTCCCACCCACAGAAACACACACAAGCCTGCTCCCTGCCAGTCTGACCAGCAGGTCCGTGGGTCAGCAGCTAGGAGAGGAGCAGGCCAGAGACAAGAGACCCCCAAGATAGCCAAGATCAGAGGCTAGAGAAACAGAGGTCCCAGGAGAAGTAGAGCCAGCTGCTGCGGCAGCCGGAGCCAGACCCAGGGCAGCCTGGCGGGTGAGGCTGGGCCAACATGTTGGCCTGCCGGTTCTGGAGAACTATCAGCAGGGCGCTGTTCGCCGAGTTCCTGGCCACGGGGCTGTACGTGTTCTTTGGGGTGGGCTCAGCCCTGCCCTGGCCCTCAGCGCTCCCGACCGTGCTGCAGATCGCCATCACCTTCAACCTGGCCACGGCTGTGGCTGTGCAGGTCACCTGGAAGACCAGTGGGGGCCACATCAATCCTGCCGTGACTCTGGCCTTCCTCGTGGGCTCCCAAATCTCCCTGCCCCGTGCCGTGGCCTATGTGGCTGCCCAGCTGGCGGGGGCCACTGCGGGGGCTGCTCTGCTTTATGGGGTCATCCCAGGAGACATCCGAGAGACCCTTGGAGTTAACATGGTAGGTGCAGGGAGGGGCACCTGGCAGGCCTAGAAAGGGATGCCCCCTTGGGGGGGGGGGGCAAGGGTGGAGGGCCAGGCCTGAGGAGCAGGGACAGGGAGGTAATAACTCAGCCATGTGCTCCTTACATGCTCTGGGCTGAGCCCCGGGACCCAGGAGAAGCAGACCATGGGCTCAGTGCAGGCAGAGCAGGAATGGGGTTATGGCACCAGGAACAGGTGGAACAGGGCCAGGAGTCAGGAAAGGACCAGACATTGAAGGGTCAGGGTGGCCAGGGATACCTGGGGCTGTGGGTAGTAGCAGGAGTCCCGGCATGCCCTTCTTCTCTCCCAGTCTACCCCACGAGCCCTGCTCCTCGGCGTCCCCATGTTCCTCCTTCCCCTGAGGCCTGTCTCACTCCCCCAGATTCCCCTAATCATCTATCCTTCCACCTACTTCCCCAAGTCTCCTCCTTCTACTCCTACCCACGGTATCCTCCCAGTCTGCTCAAAAACCTGTACGCCACCCCCTCCCCTGCTCTGAGCCTTCCCTCCCCCATCAGAACTAAGCCCCTTGCCAACTCCCAGCCCCAGCCAACTGGTGGGCTGGGCGGCGGGGGGGGGGGGGGCGCTCCCTTCTGCAGGGAGCAGGAGTCCAGGGCTGACCGGAACTCCACTGCACAGCTCTCCCCATCTCCTTGGGTCCTGGAACCTGGGGTGGCGAGGCGTCACCCCCCTACGGTGGGGCAATGAGGCCTGAGCGGGTCACCAGCCAGCATCACCTCCAGCACAGCCTCCTCATCCAGGTCCGGAGCAGCGTCTCGACGGGCCAGGCCGTGGCTGTGGAGCTGGTTCTGACCCTGCAGCTGGTACTCTGTGTTTTTGTTTGCACCGACGGCCGGCAGGCATCGG
The DNA here is from genome assembly GCA_004024625.1 of Mellivora capensis. Classification (NCBI taxonomy): domain Eukaryota; kingdom Metazoa; phylum Chordata; class Mammalia; order Carnivora; family Mustelidae; genus Mellivora; species Mellivora capensis. The sequence continues at coordinate 69,675 of PISX010005186.1, read as the reverse complement.
GCTCCCCGGCCACCATGATGGGGATCTCTCTGGCGCTGGGACACCTCATCGGGGTAAGAGGCAAAGAGGACACTGTGGACACGCACACACTGGTCACTCCCCGAGGAGCCTGCAGGGACCCTGAAGGCCAGGAAGCGTCCCTCCTTGAGCCCTTAGTGCGTGGGGTCGAGGCTGTGTTCCCACCATCCAGGTCTGGGGTCTGGTGCTGCCATGGCCAAGGCTCTAAGCCAGGACAGAGGGGGTTGTCCCCTCCTGGGCCTGTCTTAAGCCTCCTCACACCCTAAACCCACACTTGCCCCCCAGGTCTACTTCACAGGCTGCTCCATGAACCCGGCCCGCTCCTTTGGCCCCGCCATCATCGTTGGGAAGTTCGAGGTCCACTGGGTGAGAGCCTCTGCTGGCCACCGTGGGATGGGAAGGGCCTGGGCAAGGGCGATAGGGACTGTGGCTCTCACCAGCAGGGGGTCCATGGGGACTTGGGGAGATGGGTCCCCCACCACAGACCATCTTGATCCCCCAGTGGAGGTTTCCCTTGGTTCGGAAGACAAAGGTGAGTATCCTGGCTTGTACTTCCTTTCTTTCCAGCTTCAAGAGCCAAGGGGACCCAGTAGACTGTTAATAAATGGGCCGGGGCGGGAGACACAGGCTTGGCCCAGGCCTCAAGTCCTGGCTGTTTCCTTATTCACTTCCTCCAGCTGGACCAGTTTCCAAACTTGGATAAAGAAAAAGACAAACAGAAATAGACACACACACACCAGCAGAAGCAGGAACAGCACTTAGCCAGGGCTCCTGGTTGGAACAGGGGAGGCAAGGAGGGAAGGAGGGAAGCAGGAGTGGTGAGGAGAATGGGCCCGCCCCGTGCAAGGCAAGGTCACCTCACCTGCAGAGACTTGGCGGGCAAGATGCCTGTTTCTCCATTTTGTCACCATGTAGAGAGCCTGAGGGGTCCTGGTAGACCAAGTTAATACTAGGGAAGCAGGCTAGGATGCCGAATCTACCCTGTGATCCTGACGACTCATGCCTGCTTCTCTCTGCCCCCTCAGATCTTCTGGGTGGGACCCCTGACAGGAGCTGTCCTGGCTTCCCTGATCTACAACTTTATCCTCTTCCCTGGCACCAAGACCATGGCCCAGCGACTGGCCATCCTCATGGGTACCGAAGAAGTGGAGAAAGTGGCAGAAGAAGAGCCCAAGAAGAGAGAATCCCAGTCCAGTTCAGGGGACACAGAATCGGGGAACATGTGTCAGACGGTATAGAACGGGGCCCCTCATCTTTGGGCTTCTGCGAAGAGCCCTTTAGGTGGATAGCCTGCCTTGTACAAGCAGACGTCAGGTTTTATGGGGGTGGGGGGAGGGGGGAGAGGATGAGGGCAGGAAGGATGGGGAGGCTAGGCCTCTTGTCCTAACAGGGTGGGGCGGGAATGCCAATCCCTATCCCTGGCATTATATTTCTAGACAGAAAGAATCTGGGGAGCAAATCTGTTCAGTTTCCTCCTCCTACATCTCTTAATGGGACAGAGCAGAAGGAGGCAGGGAAATTCATGACTACCCTTCTCTTCTCTCATCCATCTGGATCCTAGTGGGCATCATGGGCCTCCAGATCGCCTTGTCTTGGGTATTGGAGCCCAGACAGCCACTCAGCTTAGATACGAAGGGCTATAGAGACCTTGGGGAACCTCAATATCTCACCCACCCTTGAGGAGAAAGCCAGATTTCCCAGAAGAATCAGGTCCTGGGATGGTCTCTGAGCTCCTCATAGGGTTATCTCTGCTCTTGGGTATAGTTTGGGGGCTACAGACCAGCCCTCAGCCTGGGCACTTCCTGAGGACAGAGACTGTCCTTCCAATAGATCTTCATTCCTCAGGACTCTAAATACACAGGAGAGGACTCTGCCCTGGAGAAGAGCTGACCCAGAGAGGAGCCTTTTCTAGGGCTGACAGAGGGGCAGGATATAGACAAGTCAAACAGGCCTTTTCCAGGGCAGGCTCTTCCCAGATGTTTGCCCACCTTCCACCCCACAGCCCCATCCATGGGAACAATCCTGAGAGGAGAAGGTCCTTATCCCAGCCCCCTGTTCATGACCTGGGCCATAAACTGTCTCCAGCCTCATTTGCAATTCTGCCAGGATCCTCAAAAAGCTACTAATGAAGTCCCAAGGATGGTAAGAACTCAGGAATGACCCAAGAAACCAGAATTTGCAGTTCAGTGCTTCTGAAGGACTGCAAGCCTCAATTGGTTTGTTAGTATTTATAAGCTGCTGTAAATACTGTCCCCCCATGACTTGGGGCCCTATGGATCTCAGCTTCCCCAGCTATAAAATGGGCACAGTCTTCCCCTAGCGCCTGCTGTCAAAATAAATAAGAGACTGGAAAATGTTTTTGGGAGTTAAAATGTTAGAAAAACAAACCCAATAAATGATGATTATTGTCACTGTTACTGTAATTATCGGGTTTGAATACAATTGCTGTTGGTAATGGGAGGGAGGAGGGAAGAAGGGAGAGGAAGATGATTGAGAGGGAAGGAAAAGAGAATGGGCTTTTCTCCTCTCATCTGTTCCACTTACTTGCACTGCCTCCTTCTCTCCTGGATCCACTGACCAGGGGTGTGTGTGTGTGTGGAGGGGTTGAGGAGGGCCACTGGAACAAAGAGACAAGCCAATAAAAGTCAGTTCTTCTCATCTCTATGGTGCCCATCACCATGGTACCCTGAGATACAGCAACCAAATGCATAAAAAAGATAGGTCCTTTTCCATGATGTCTCCAAAGGCGCTGGGCATGGGAGGGGCTCCCAAAGTCTTTCTTGGGCAGGGTGACAGAGCCCAGCCGGTGACTAGAGCAAGAGCTGAGTCCCCAAGTGCTTGTGGCCACAGTGACCATGTTCAGAGTTCTGTGATATTGTCAGTGTGGAGTACTATTTACATCTCCCCAAGCCAGGCCCCTCTCATCCATCTTCACAATCTCTCAGAGCCCAGGGCTTCCAGTGCCCTTTCATGAGCAGGGACAGCTGAGTGTGGGGGCAGGGGGAGGGCTGTGATTGACTTGCTAAAGGTCACCCAGCTCAGTACCAAAGCCCCCTAAGGTCTCCACAGCTCCCAGCTTAGAATTTTTCAAAACAGAGTTCTGGGGGGACTATACAAGCTCTAGCTGGAGGAAGGAAGAAAGGAAGGAAGGAAGGAAGGAAGGACGGAAGGACGGATGGACTGGAAAGTTGACAAAGGCAGGAGGGCGGAGCTCCTGCAGTAGGCTCCGAAGCTCCTAGACAAATTATCTCTGCGTCCCCAGAGCTGAGCCCACACTGGGTGCTCAATGGAAGTTTGATGAATCAATGACTGAGACTGGGTGACTGGGGAGGGAGGGGAGGCGGTCATCGATCAAGAGAATTCAGGAGGTGCAACTTCCAGTGTGCCAGGATGAGAGCAGCTGAGGCGCCTGTGCTTACAGGGAGGGAAAGCTGGGACCAGGGGGCACAGCCGTCCTGGAGCCTCGGAGAGCTCCCTGGAGCTCCTCGGGAGCAGACTGCGGACCCTCTGTCTCGGGAACTTCCGGGCCAAAAGGGTCAGACTGCTTGGAGAGAGCTGGGGGCTAGTTTCATGAATAGTTCTTTAAAGCTGTGCTCTGTTGGAATAGGCTAGAGCAAGGGGGGAGACAAGCTTCATGAAAAGTGAGGAAATAGGTTAGAATCTGAAGAGCATCCAAAGTTAGACACAGGAATGAGTAACCAAAGGTTAGCGTCTCCTTCTCTGGCGCCCTTTTATAGGTCAGCCAGCCATCTGGATGAGAGAAGGGCTGGCCCTTGGGGAGCCAAGTTCACAGGTACCAGCCTGGGGCAATGGGGCTTCACAGCCCCAGCCCGTGGGCCTGGGGTGAGGTGGGGTGAGGGGGTGGCAGCAGTGGGAGCATGGGGAGGACTGAGACCCAACCAGGCAGACCCTCGGTGTGCACTCCCTTCCTCCCAGTTGTCACGGGAAGTTTTTAATTAATGGTGTGTAATCTGATCTGGCCCTTCTCCCTGCTGAGCACTGCCTTCAATCAGCAGAGCCATCTGCAATTGCAATTCATAATTCTCCCGAAAGGGAGGGGGGTGCCTTGGTGATTAATACAATTAGCCTTTTATGTTGATGATTGCCTTAGCAGGAGCAGATGATGTGAGCTCAGAGCCTAGGCTGCCATGTCCCCAATTGGCTGGCAGGACGCCCCTCTCCACTTCCCACCCCCACTGCTACCTCTGGCTGGAAAGAGGACACACTAGGACCACACTGGGCAGGGGAGGGGTGCAGGGAGCCCACCAAGGGGCCAGGCTCTGGGACACATTTGGGCTTCTGGGACTGAGGGGAGAGGAGGAGAAGAGACTTTTCACTTTCCAAAGAACATCACTTTGACTTAAAGGATTCTGTGCACCATACTGAAAAAAAAAAAAAAAGGAAGAAGGCTACATAAGGGTATAATAGGGGTTGAAAGGGTTGAAAAAGTTGAAATACAGGCTCAGGCAGTTATAGCTGGATGAACTTAAGCAAGTTACTTAAGCATCCTGAGCCTCACTATCCTCATCTAGAAAATGGGGTCTATTCAGTAAGGGTGTCAGGAACCACACGGGATGAATGTGATTAGCTAGGCAGCCCCCTGACACAGATCTCAGTTGGTGGTAGGGTTGTCGCCATCATGGCGGTAGACTGCTGACTGCCATTCCCTCTTGCCAATGGTTCAGCTGCTTCCCAGCAGTTCCTAAGGCAGCCCAGCCCGCTATTACTAAAGAAGGACCCACTTCCTCCCTATTCCCCAGCCTTAGTTAGCTTAAGCAGAGGATAGTGTGTATATGAGTGTGTTGGGGGAGGAGGATCCCAGAGGAAAGAGGAGTCAAGATTCACACCCAAAGGGCACCCGGCTGGCTTAGTTGGAAGAGTATGTGACTCTTGATCTCAGGGTTGTGAGTTCGAGCCCCATGTTGGTTGTAGAGATTACTAAAAATAAATAAATTTTTTTCTTAAAAAGGAAAAAACGAATGAAACTCAAGAAAGAAGGAAAGGCCTCCCTAGAACAGAGAGGTAAAGCACTGGAGTGATTGTGGCTGAAAGCTGGTTTGCAGGAAGATCCAGGAAATGAGAGTAAGGAGGCCAGGTGCCTATTAAGGGGTACAAAGATGCAGGACTTTGGGCATCTGGAATTTCATAGGAAAGCTAAGAAATCAAAAGGGAAGTAGCCATCAGAGCTGAGCATTTAAGAGGTGGCACCAATGAAAGTCAGGGATCTCTGATCTATAATAAGGTCAGATGATCCGGAACAAGCTGACTGGGGACTTGACGGGAGAGTGTCCATGGTCAGGAGAGGGTATAGCCTCAGTCCCTCCCAGCCCATAGCCCTACACTCCAGGACCCTGAGCAGCAGGAGAAGAGAGCCCCTTATCAACAGGGATGTTGACCTAGCGCCAATGCCAGGCCCCAGCAATGTCAGAGGGGAGACAGGTAGCAAAGAAGGGAGGGGAGAAGCTAAGGACTAATCAAGAAGAAGCATCTGGCCGAACAGTGGCCACTGGGGGCAGCTGGGGCAGGGGGTCTGCATGGCCAAGATGTGCAATCACCTCTCGGGGAGGGGCAGCTACACCGAGGAGCAGTCGCAGTCAGCCAAAGCCGGAGGGGAGGCATGGTTACGGAAGGGGGCTTATGAGACTGTGGTCTGACAGCACTAATTAGTCGGCTGCAGTGACTGGGCAGAGAAGGGGGAAATGCAAACGGTTTCAGAGCTCTGATTAAGTCAGCGAAAGGGACAGTTATTTTTTTTCCCTTTTTTTTTTTTTTAAACTTTGCCAATTTATTATAAATCGATTTCAGTAGGGTAGCATTTGGGGAATTTTGACTTATCTGCCCTGGGGCTAATAATACATTATATGTTAATAAAAAATAAATAGTTTTTTTCCCTTTTTAAAAAAACTTTTTATTTTTTATTAACATATAATGTATTATTAGCCCCAGGGGTACAGGTCTGTGATTCGCCAGGTTTACACACGTCACAGCACTCACCACAGCACATACAAAGGGGCAGTTATTGCCAAAACTGGGAGCAGGGGATGCCACTGATGTTGGCAGAGACTAACAACTCCACCCCAGCTCCGTGGACGGATGGAACAAGGCCCGCCCAGGCCAGGGCCCAGCCTGGGATCCAGAAGAGAGGCTGGGACAGTCCTCAGTGTCCAGTTATGAGGCATCAGGCTGGAGGTGCCTCTCCGCCCAGAATACGCTTCCTGGTCCTCTCTGGCTGCCCTATGCGTCCCGACATGCAGCCTAATGTCATGGCCTCAGCCTGGTAAGCCTCCAGGGCCTCCCTCCAGAGCTCCCCACAGCACGCGACACATACCTCCGTCCTGGCACTGAACACACTACTTCACAATTATTTGAACACTTCTCTCCACCGCAACGTGAAGACTTTCTTAAACAAAAATAGATTTTTAGTCTCCTTCTCATCTCAGGGCAACAATTTCCTTAACTTGGCTATCTGTCCTCTTTTTGTTGGTCCCCAAACCATGGCCTTCCGGTTTCATGGGAGGAAAGACCTCTGATACTCTGGATTTGGTGAGCAAGTCGGCCAAGGGATTGCAGTAAACACTCCCAGCTCCCTGCCTGAACAGACCTCTGACCTCCTCTGTGTTAAAGCACCCTAGGCTTTCAGTGCTGCGCTCATTTCAGAACTCCACTAGGAAGTTTTAGTATTTTGGTCATAGCCTCACTGATTCACAGTGACTTTTTTCTTACCCTTCCCCGACTCCGGGGTCACATGTAATGGGCTCTAGGGGCCATGACTGGGACAGATTTTGATTCTATCCTACACATTGCCAGTCTCTCTGTACCAGATGTTCTGGGGCTGAGCTCTCCTTTTCCTATCCTGCAGCTTTCCTCAGACACAGAGAACACAGAGAACTCCCTGTTTTAAAGCTCTTGGACCACAGCTAAATAACAGGTTCCCTGACCTCCTCATCTGTTCTAGCCAACAGCCTATCTCCCACGAACAGCAAACACTTTCAGCCCAAATAACATTGATAGTAAGATGCTTGACTATTTTATAAGAAAAAACACTACATTGTTTTTATAAGATGCCATTGATTATAAGATACTCCAATTCTCAGAATTATTAAAGCATATTTTTTTTAAAGATTTTTTATTTATTTGACAGACAGAGATCACAAGTAGGCAGAGAGACAGGCAGAGAGAGAGAGGAAGGGAAGCAGGCTTCCTGCTGAGCAGAGAGCTCGATGCGGGGCTCAATCCCAGGACCCTGGGATCATGACCTGAGCCAAAGGCAGAGGCTTTAACCCACTGAGCCACTCAGGCACCCTTTAAAGCATATTTTTAAGTGCATCTTACAACCAAGGAAATGATTGTTTCTCCTTCAGATCTTGGCTCTTTTTTTTTTTTTTTTAAGATTTACTTATTTGAGAGAGAGAGTGAACTTGCAAGCACATGAATGGAGGGAGGGGCAAGAGGGGGAAGGAGAGGGAAAGGGAAGAACCTCAAGCAGGCTCTTTGCTGAGCACAGAGCCCAACAGGCCTCTATCCCACAACCCTGAGATCATAACCTGAGTGGAAACCAAGAGTCGGACACTAAACCAACTGAGCCACCCAGGCACCCCAGAGTTTTGGTTCCTTAAATCAGATTTTAAAGTGAAGGGGGAAGAGCACCTGGGTGGCTCAGTTGGTTAAGTGTCTGAGTCTTGATCTCAGGATCTTGAGTTCAAGCCCCGAATGAGGCTCCATGCTGGGTATGTGGAGCCTACTACGAATGAATGAATGAATGAAGCGAAGGGGAATGTAAGGTCAAAGTGGGGACCACACTGGAGGGTCTCAGATCTTCTTCCTCTAAGGGGGTTAGGCACCATTGCCCTCATATGCTCTCAACTCTAGTGCAGTGTTTCAATACCCAGGCCATCAACATGGTTAACATCTCTTCTCCCTCACTGCCACGGAGGCCAGGTAAGAAAACCCCCACCTTTTTTTCAAGGAGACGAGACACAAACCATGCCAAGCACAGACTACCATTTTGGAGGGAATAATCGCCTAGCACTCCAACACCATTTATCCAACCATTTCCTACCCCACCGGGTTATCTTCCCCAGAGCCTCCAGGCCAGTGCCCTGAGAAGATGCCGAGATTAGTCATTTCCTCCTCAGGGGGCTAAGACAGCTCCGTTAAGCCGCCGACTGCAGGCAGTTCCCGTTAAAGCAAAGCAGCTGGAAAGGGCTTAGCCCTGTAAAGCCAGCAGCTGTATCTCCACAGTGCGGCTTCTCCGCTGAGGGGCTGGACTCTGTCCAGAAGCGTCAGGCATTTAGCCCCAGTCTACGTATATTAATCTAGGAGGACTGAGCAGCCAGCTCCCAGGGAGGAGGAGAGGCCGTTCATTTAAGCACCCCACCTGAGGCCTTGCTTCCCAATGAGGAAGAAAAATCCCAGCCCCTTCGTCTGTCTTGCTCTACTAAATTCTGGACAAACTCTCATCACACAGGCAGGGGCAACTCCATTTTAAAAATTCGCCTAAGGACAGATCCACTGTTAGTTTTGACAACAAAAGGCCACTAACCCCACAGATGCATTCTCCTTGATTTTTTCTTTCCCCTCTGAGGTCTAAAGTATTTCCTGATCCCAGGTGTGCATATGTGTGGGCACAATAGACTGACTACCTCTTCTTGGAGAGCACTGGGCCCTGGGGTTGCTGAGGTTTCTGAACAGGCATCAGAAAGCCCTGGCACGGAGCAGGCTGCTGAAGAGAGATCACTCGACGACTTCTTACTCAAAGCCAGATGGTGAACATGAGACGGGGTGAGAGCTAATGCCACTCAGGGGGAAAGCCAATAAGCTAATCCGCTGACACGTTTCTAGAAGCAGGCTGATGGCTTTGGCTCAGAGACTCGCCTGTTCCTGGCTCTGAGCTTCAGAGCACACAAGATGCGCATGGGTGACCCAGCCACGGACTCCCACCAGGAGGAACCCCAAACACTCACACCAGTTCACCCACCTCCTTGCACACAGAAAGCAGCCCCGGCTCACCAACCAAGCCCAGGGCTCCCAATCTACAAGACGATAAGCCCAACCAGTAAGACATTTCTTTCTCCTGTCCCAAATGCTTTCCCCAGCAGTCTGGGGCTCCCTGTTCCTTCTGGGTCATCTGTAAATAAGCACATCCGCATACAGCCTTGAGTGGAATCATTTATGTACCTAATAATATATCAACCGAGCCCACGATGCTGCTCTGAAATAGCAAGCACCACAGCTGAACTCCAGTAGGAGCTCTAATCCCCAGGTTCTTATCCCCGCTAAACTATAGATTAGCTGGTGGGAATTTAAGCCAAATCACCCCTCTGAATGTGTCAACGGGGATAAGATGACCTGCCCACCCCACATGGATGTGGTGACATCAGGTAAGACGGTGCATGAAAGCACTTGGTATCCTGTCAATCACCGTATTACATTTCCTAGAGACTTTATAGGGAATTGGTTAATTCCATCTTTACTGAAGACCAGAGAAGATATTAACTGGCAAGTGCTTTATTAGAAATCCAAATATCCATTTATACGTGTCTGAGCCTAGCACACAGATGGTGTCCAACTGTGTGAGATGGGAGAGCAATCTGTATCAAAACAATGCAACTAAATGAAGCTGGCAAGAGTTATAGCGGGAGAAGGTAGACAAAAGGAAAATTCCTGCTCCAACTCCGAGTCCCTGAAAAGTGGCCTCCTTTCCCATCCCACACAACTGCGGAGGACAAGGCTCCCACACGCTACAAGGTTATTCCTAGTGACGTCAAACTGCCTTCTGCCTGACTTCGTGAATAGAACCATCAACAAACAGAGCCTCTGAGAACCAGAGTCTAATAAATTATACAAGTTAAGAATCCTGGCCCCTAGCCTGGGGCCTTCACTTATTTACCAAACAGACCAACTACAGGGAGCAGATTTTTTTAAAAATCACTAAATTCCTAGGTTAAGTGACCATTCTCCAAATCCTGTTTATATGAAAAACACAATGACTGACATGCCCCAACTCTGCATGCTTGAAAGCTGCTCACACCAGTGGCCGAAACCCGAGTCATGAGCAAGGCTATCATCGAAGCACATGGACCGGAATCCTACTGCATGAACTGTGCCAGTCTAAACACTGAACTCTCTGCCCTCTCTTGTTTCTCAGATCTGGACTCTGCAACAGCCCCTTCCCTGCACCCTGTGGAGCCTCAAAAAAGCGGATGCATGAGTAAGCAAACCACTGCTCGGTATCCCAGGCTCACCACGGTGGGTCTCCCAAATGTTCTTCCACCAAGAAATCAAATCCCAGGAAATCATACATTGTGTATGATTTATACATATGCATATACATATACATATACCGTATGTATATGCCTATGTGTCTGTTTGAAGCTTGCGGTGGGCAGGGGAGCCCTGCTGTTAACAAAACCAACCCAGCAAGGCTGATGGCTTTCCACCCTGCACTCAGCACTGCTGGTCACTTTGTGCAATAATTTAACAGGAATTTAAGAATTCAAGACCCTTTTCAATGTCACAGGGGCCGTTCATAGCCAAAAATGGCCATTTTTGTCATGGTAAATCACTTAAACACTGTAGTCCTCTGATGGAAACCCAGATGCTTTCTATTTCTGCAATGAATTCACCTTCTTAAGGAAAGAGACATCACTAGACACCAATAATAAATGCAAATTGTTGCTGCTGAATCAAACCATGCAATGCTTGCCCAGTTAAATAAACATCAAACTTAGGAGTCTTACCTAGACCTATGGAGAACGGACTTAAAAATGTAGATTTCAGGGACGCCTGGGTGGCTCAGTGGGTTAAAGACTCTGCCTTCAGCTCAGGTCATGATCTCAGGGTCCTGGGATCGAGCCCCGCATCGGGCTCTCTGCTCGGCAGGGAGCCTGCTTCCCCCCTCTCCCTCTGCCTGCTTCTCTGCCTACTTGTGATCTCTGTCAAATAAACAAATAAAATGTTAAAATTTAAAAAAAAGTAGGTTCTGGTTATTAGCAAGTAAGAGTCAAGTTAAACTGCATTAAAGGCAGGGAAAGAGGCAGCACCAGAAAGGGTCAGGGGCAGGAACTACTCCTGCTACTCCAAAGCACTGGACCCTTTCCTTAGATCTCACATCAAGGAAATACAATTTAATTAAGAAAGTCCTTGAAAGTCAAGCTGTTCCACATGAAGTACTATTAAAGAAATTGAAGGTGGGTACATATTTCCCTTTGCTAGTATCAGAATTGTTTTCATGGCTGAGGTCTCTTGGCCTAGCCCGAAACTGAGCAACTGGCTGCCAACATTTGACACACAGGACCATTTCCTTTTTCGCTAATGGGCCATCAGTTCCTGCATAGGGTAGCCTTGCCTTCACTAACATTATACAATCCATTTACTTCCTCCACATTAGTGACTTAAAATGCACCTTGGGGAGATACTACAGAACAGCAAATACGGAGCCAGGCCAATGCCAGGCTTGCGCAGACATAAGGAAAGAGATGGCATCTAAGACAAAGTTAAAAAATAAAATAAAACTTAACAGGCGCGTGTGTGTGTGTGTAAAGCGGGGTAAGAGGAGAGGGGACCCGTCCTCTCTCAATTTGCTGAGGCAAAATCTCCCTGCTGTGAGAGCTGCCACCTCCTGGGAAAAAAGCCAGTAGGTTGCCTCCTCTCTCGGCAGTTACATATTAAGCCTGCAACTGTTTACGCTCAATCTCAGATACATTCTGTTCACCAGCCTCAGAGTTCCCAGCGCAGGTGCCCTCAGTTAATCACCCCGCTCGCTCCAGAGGCACTTCCAGCAGTGAAGGATACTCCAGGCAGTCAGCCAGCCAGAGTCGTCTTTTTTTTTTTTAAACTGCACCATTCTGGTCCCTAAAGACTTGTTTTTAAAAATTTGGTTTTTGTTTAAAGTAGTTTCTTCAAATGAGAGGCAAACAGTCAAAGGACATATCTAGGACTTCAATTTGGACAATGAAAGAGCCTGAATCAGAAACGAAGAAACACTCCTGATGGTGGCCGCAATGGGGGAGGGGAGAAAATGAAAATGAACAGACCAAAACACTGAGGAAAAATATTTTCTTTAAAAAGGCGCTGAAGGTTACCTCCCAGTAAGAACACCAACCTCACAGTCTTTTTGGAAAAAAAAAAAAAAAAAGATTTACTTTTTTCCAAATATTATTCCAAATATTATTCTAAATATGTGTTTTACAGACAAAGGTCACTATGGATCAAAAACATTCTACAGAAGAAAGCATTTTTATAGACACTGGAAATAATTTTAATAAAAATTTCATATTTATCTAGATGTGGCTATGTTCCATAGGAAGATTTTTAGCAACCAAAGTGCAAAGACAACATGACTGTGGCTTTTCTTGCCACACAAAATATCGACAATCTCCCCTTATAGCCTACTCTTAATTGTGAACTGGGACACCAAATAGATGGCATGTGACTTTTAGAAGTAGGACTCCAATAGACAAGGGGAAGGGGGGGTCAAGCAACAGAACGAATTCAACTGAAACAAACCGGCTTTGACCCCGACCAAATCCAAAGTCCAGCCAGAAGCCCATTAGAGATCAATTCAAGCTGTAGTACCACTTTTACAAGGTTGTGCCACTTAACACTATTAAACCTAATCAATCTGAATCAAAGCTAAGCACACCCCCATCACTAGTTCTGTCCTCGTCCTATCCCATTTTTATGAAGGCTCCACGTTACAGCTTAGTTCATACTGGGGGAAAGGGACCTCCAAGTCCTCAGAAGGAGCCATCCTAAATCCTCTGTCCAACTTTTCTTTACCCTGTCCTCCCACCTCCCACCGAGATATCAATCTTACCAAAGAGGTGTGGCTTCTGTCATTGTCTCAGGGAAATTAGTTCTAAATAATACCATAGAAAGATCAGCCCATGAGCAGCGTTCGGTTTTAAGCCAGAGGGATGGGTCCACTCCAGCCTCCCTCCCCCGCAAAATCACAATGAACTCCATATTCTCCCTTCTACCACTATAAACATCTCCCATCTAGAAGCTCCCAACAACGACAGCACAAGGTGTTGATATTACATTACCGGAGGAGAAAGAGAGGGAGATATATATAGTTTTAATAAAACCCCCGTGCACAATTAAACTTGATTAAAAGCCTGGAGAATGCTAAAAGTAGTAATGAGTACAAGAGGCTGCAGAGAGAAGGTGCGGCCTTCCTTGCAGTCAGTAAATGCTGGCAAGCAACAGGACACGGGGCTTCACTTGAGCATCGGAGAAGCAAAGAAGTTGCCTTGTCGTCCTAGGTTGGTGGCAGATTTGCTTTTGCTCCCAAATCTACGGAGAATGAACCAAAAAAGCATTCCATGAAAAGTAGGTAAACAAACAACTCTAACATTACTCAGTATTGTCAGCTAAAAATAGGAAAGCCTCAACAACTATTCTGCAAACTACTCTTTGTCATCTGCGATGAGAGAGGGGCAACAAAACCTTAGACCCTTTTCAAAAAGGGATCATTATGGTTCCACGTTACTTTTTAAAGGCTAGCTGCTAGCTGAAGGCCTCATCCAGTTTCCCCTTCAGTAAGCTTCGGTATGCTGGGAAGAGTTCTTCAGTTCCCAGGCCGGCCAGTTCCACATACCTGGGCGTGTTCTTGGTGAGGGTGGAGCGCACTCTCTGCGACAGGGAACTAGATGAAGGAGTCTTGAGGAGCTGATGCTCAGGAGTGGTCACGGGCCCCAGTAAACTCACTTGAATCAAAGTTAAGACATATTTTTAAAGGAAGGGCAAAAAGAAAAGCACTCTTGTGGGTGGCCAGTTTTAAGCCAAATACCCCGTGAAGCCCTTAAGAGCTAAGGTTAAAGACCCAAGCAAAGCCCCAGACGTCATTTCTGTCGTCGTCTATGACAGACCAGTATATCTTCTATAAGGCAACTGCTCAGTGAACAGCTGACACATGCTTCCTGATTTAAGCCATTCTCAAACTCCAGCATTCACAAATCTAATGTCTGACCACCTGATTCTTACCTACATTAGGAAAAAACAATGTTCTTTCTTTTTTTTTTTTTTTTAAGATTTTATTTATTTATTTGTCAGAGAGACAGAGAGAGAGAGAGCGTGAGCACAGGCAGACAGAGTGGCAGGCAGAGGCAGAGGGAGAAGCAGGCTCCCTGCCGAGCAAGGAGCCCGATGTGGGACTCGATCCCAGGACGCTGGGATCATGACCTGAGCCGAAGGCAGCCGCTTAACCAACTGAGCCACCCAGGCGTCCCAACAACGTTCTTTCTTAAAAAGGATCTTGCGAAAATGAGAGGTCTGGTCTCCAATGCCAGTAAAGTTGGAAGAAACCAACTTCAAACATTTTTGCTGGCGATACAAATTGGCAAAAGCCTTTAAGCAATCAAGTTGGTAAAACAAAAAAATGTTCAAGCCCTTTAATTCCGCAGTTCCCACTCCTGGGAATTTAACAGTGGGGGAAACAGAGATATATACCTATAATGCTGATGTCAGCATTATTAGTAACTGGAAAATTCAAAAATAACATCAATTCCTAGTAGAACATGTTAAAGTAAATTACTGTTTACAACCATAAAAATGATAAAATTATATAGTAATAGAAAAAGTTCTCATAGTATGTTAAGTGAAAGAAGATCAAATTATATCTGAATTGTTATTCTATTTCTAAAATATCCGTATGTAGAAGGAAAAGGAGAACCACGTTCCATTAAAGTGAAAAAAAGTCAGGATGGCAGAGCTGTATAAATTTTCTTTTAATGTTAGAATCCTCATAATGAATTTAATTTTTGAATTCCAAACAGCTCTAGCAAAGGGAGGGAGGGTACATAGCCAAAACCAGAGAGGGAGTCAGGTCCCTTAGGAAACACAACTTGGGTCTTACCTTTAATATCTGGTGTCTGTGGTGTTGAAAAGGCATTTGAGTTTTCAATGACATGCATGGGGTCAATGTTCTCTTGTTCCACCATCATGAACTGACTCCAGTATTCCAGGGGCAGGGAAAGCAGGCGCTCTACCACCTAAACAGCACCAAACAGGTTAGCGCACTTCCAAAGCTCAGGCCTTACCTCTACTCTCTCTCTCTCTCTCTCTCTCTCTCACACACACACACACACATCTTTTTTATATATACGTATGCACATTCCGAAGCTCAGGGCTTACCTCTTAGCGCTTTCTCATGTTATCACATCACATAAGATATATATATAGATATGTAGATATCTCCACATATGTATCTTCTGTGTGTATGTATATATACAAAGGGCACTTGCCTACCTTGGGCTGACGCTTGATGTCCTGCAACATTACCACTGGATCTGGATTGGGCACAGCATGGGCAACTATGGTAGGCCCAAAGACTTTAGCCAGATTGGCCACATCCATTTTAGTGTTTGGACTCTGAGCCACTCTAAGAAAAAGAGCATTTAATTAGAAGACTTGCTCTTCCACTTAAACACAGACTAAAATATAAGATCTATCAGAAAACATTTCACCCTTCACATTCCCTCTCTAACACCCAACCCACATTATGTTCCCCATGGCAAATTCCCAAACTCCCAGAAGTGAGTTTCTGCTGTACTCACCTCTGTAAGTGAATCATGAGGAAAGCTAATGTGTCCCTGTTGGGCTGGGGCAGTTCACCAACAGCCTGGTACATGGCAGCTATGCTGTTGTCCTCATCTGTGATTTCTGTAAATGAAAAGAAAACACCAAGAGGCCTAGACTTCTTTCCCTTGACAGCGTGCTTCCAAGTGATCGACCACAAAGTCCCATCTATACAGTAAGCTTCTGGAACTTCTGATGAGGTTCATGACTGCATCAAACTCCAGTTTCATTAACAAGCAGGACACTGGCCCACAGCTCAATATTAGAAATCAGAACCTTAAAAAAAAAAAATCAGCTCCTGCAGTTAGGGAAAGTAGCTAGCAACCCACGTGCCGGGAAGGCAGGCACACAACTGCAGTGACTACAATTACAAGAAGGTGTTCGTTTATAAACTGTGGTCAGGGGCCTACTATGGACCAGGTACTATTCTAAGTGCTCAGGTAAAGCAGAACTAAACAAAGACTTTGCCTCATGGAACTCACATTCTATTGGAGGAGTTAGTAAAAAAGCAGGTAGCAGGTAGTGCTACATAGTAGAAGCTAGAAAGTAATGGGTGGACGTATTTTAGACAAGGTGGTCAGGAAAGGTGTTTCAGAGGACAAGGAACCCAAAAAGAAACCTGAAAGAAATAAAGGAGCAAATCATGCAAATACATTCCAGGAGGAGACAATAACAAATTCAATAGTCTCGAGAGGGGAATAAGCTTGGTTATGCTCTGAAAACTACAAGCATTCCAGTGCATCAGGGGAAGAAAGAAAGAAAGTGTTGAGAGAAATGATGCTAGAGACGTAACAGGAACCGAATCCCACAGGTGGGGTCTTTGGGGCCATGTGAAGGGCTGGTGGGTTTTATTCTGAGAGTGATGGGAAGTCACTGGAGAATACTAAGGACAGAAGAGACTTCATCTAATTTAAATTTTAGAAGGACCCCTCTAGATACTGTTTGAGGATCATAGTGTAGAGGGCTGAGAATAGAAAGAGGAAAATCAGTAGGTTCTTTTGTCATTCCAGGATGAGAGATGTCAAGAGTGGTAATAGTAGGAGTGGCAAATTTCAATTTTAAGATAAATTTTACAAGAGCTTTGCTGACAAGATTTGTTAATGGATTAAATGTGTGGGGACTGGCTCCAAGTTCAAAAGGACAGCCCCAAACTCGACCCAAAACAACAAAAAACCCCATGAGTACCCATATAGTTTAGACAGGAAGAGGACAGGCACAGAGAACGCGGATACAGCCATTCTTCCATCAGAGCGCGTGCGCGTCCACACGGGCACAGGCACTGTACTGGGCAGCACACGCGAGAGTCAAACATTCCTGCCCCCGTGGGACTCACATTCGAGTATAAAATCTACTCTTACCCGCCGCCTCCATGAAAGTCTTGTTTAGCCGAAAAGTCAGAAGGGGTTCTTTGAGGTTTCGGAGGAAGTCCTTCAGGAGGCTACAGACAGCGTGGATGTCATCCACTTTGCTGAGGAGGGGTACGGTTTTCACTTTGAGGAACTTCTCTTTCAGCTCTCTCACTGTCCGGTCACAGCCAGAGATCCGGTACAGGCCTGTCTGTTATCGAGGGGACACTTCCAGTTATAAACTAATTATTAACAAAAACAACAAATCCACATTCCCTGAAGGTAGACTTTTTTTTTAAGGGAGAGTTGGGGTGGGGCATGGGCAGGAGCAAGGCAAAAGGAGAGGGAGAGAGAGAACCTTTAGCAGCCTCCATGCCGGCCTCAGAGCCGGACATGTGCTCCGGCTCACAACCCTGAGATCAGGACCTGAGCCAGTATCAAGAGTTGGGTGGCTTAACTGAGCTACCCAGGCGCCCCTGAAGGTTGACTCTTACCTCAGTCAGCCCTCTCTGCTCAATCTCATTTACGCAATGGACAACAATGGAGGGGATCATTGGAGAAGTCTGAGACACATAATCTGCTAGCAATCCCTGAAAAGGGAGAGTTTTAAATTATTATTTATACCACTTAGACCAGCAAATCAAGGCGAGTAGGAAGAACCATCCCAAACTAATACTCAGGCTGGGACATCATGTCTACTTTTAAATTCCTATTCCCAAAGCATATATTAGAACAGAGATTCTCAGCTATATTTTTCCTACAACCACAACAGGACTGATTTATGGTCACATATACACACTCTTGCGTGAACAAGTAATAAGACCACTAGCTACAACTCTGCCCCGCCTTGTTCTCTACTCAAGGGCTTCAGAAAGCAAGTGATAATGAGATTATAGGTATGGGCTTTAATATGAACTAATTATTCTTAAAAAAAAAACAACAAACAACCAAAAACCTTTTTTAACCCTTTAATTATTCTTAGTAAGAAAAATTATTTAACACAACTCAGTTGATCGGGACACAAACCTATCTGTAGGGGAGAACTCCATTGTTCTCTATCAGAGTAAAGAAAATCTGTAACCAATTACATGCACGAATAAGAACTGTTAAGATTAAAGAAAAGTAACATTTGATTTGCTAGGGGCTCGGGAGCAGCATAATCAATTCATTCTGAATCTTGTTAATGTTGTTCATATAATAAATAAATACTTAATAGATTGAATCAGTTTTTAGAAATAAGCAATCTAATCTTAATAGCTTAGTATAGGATACTTCTAACATAAAAGGAAGTATACTCGCAGATGAAATTACACGATAGCTGGGATTTGTGTCAAGATAATTCACTGGACAGGGCCAGGAGGACAACTGATAAATCAGGACTGGACATGAACTGGTAATCACAGAAGTTGAGTGATAGGAACCAGGGGTCAGTCATCCTAATCTCTCTACTTCAGCACGTTTGGAATTTTACAAAACAGGAATAGGATGTGGAGGGGGAGGAAAAGATGAGGAGGAAAGGAAGGGGAAGAGGGAGGGAAGAAGGAGGAAGGAAAGGAGGGAGAGAGGATGAGTAGGGAAGATGGGAAAAGGTGAAAGGAGGGAAGGGAAGAGAAGTCTGGTGTAGAAAAGTTACTAAACAGACAAACCCAGGCAGGATTTGGCTTCGAGTTAACATTTTATCATTTCTCTTCATCATTTGTGGAAAAACTACACTTGACATCACTAATTATTTATTTATTAATTATGTGTTTATTATTATTTAATCATGTATTTACTATAAAAACTGACATTAAGCTTTGAAAAAGGTAAAGAAGTCGTAAGGTCCTACCTCTCCAATCTTGACAGGTGTTCCTATCAGGGTAGGAATGCAGGGAAGGGGACAGCGGTCCCGACATTCTGGATGAGAGACCACACGACAGTCGCGACACTTCAGAGATAGCTTGCCAAATTTTATCCGTTTTCCACATGGAACACAAGATTCAGGTTTAATAACCTGAGGACAAAAGAGGACAGAAATAACAGAGGGGTCTGAATTAGAAAATTATCATCATCAACAACCAGCGTTTTTTAAGCACTTAATATGTGCCAAGCAACTTCCTAATCCCCTTACACATATTTGTGTAATTCTCACAATAATCCTATAACATAGGTTTTGTTCTTTAAGGAAAGGTAAGAGAGGCTGTGTAATTTGCGTAAGGTCACCCAGCTAGAAGGCGGCAGTGTACAACGGCGGAGAGAACCTGTTGAAGAGGAGCCACAGAAACTCCATGTTAACTCTGCCACTTACTATCCTGTGGCTCAAACACGGCAGTTAACTCTTCTGAAGCTCAGTCAGGTTGCTTGGGTTTGTGTGAGGAAATCCAACGAGACAAAGGTAAAGTGTGCTATATCCAACCATACTACGTAAATATTTATCACAAAAAAGCATAAACAACTGCTTCTGTTTAAAAGCTGCTTTAACATAATATATTCACAGAATGCAAAGATATACACATCCTCTGTAACCAGCAGTTAGCTCTGAGGAGTGCAACTGTGAGAAGGAGATCTGACATTTAACTTTCTAACACTAAGTTATTTAAATCTGTTCCTGGTATATATTACTTTCACAATCAAAAAATTAAGTGTGCCCGAAAGAAGACAGAACAATCACAGATCTACCGTCTTAGAGACGAAGTCATGCAGGCGCATCCCTCCATTGCTCTGTGGAGTGCCAGAACTCTCTGTCTCGGTCCTTGGCTCCAGCGGCCTGTTGCTCAAGGTGGAGTCGCTATTCCAAGGTTGTAATGTACCTAGAAAACAAGCAACTTTAAGCTTCTTAATATTTTGTTCCTTCTGAATTTTAACCCCAATTTTAATATAACTGGTATACAACTCAGTAATTTGTACCCATAACAGAAGCGACTACAATGACTATGCAGAAAAATCGGTTCAAGAATAATGAGTTAATAATGGGGCGCCTGGGGGGCTGCATCGGTTGAGCATCTGACACTTGATTTCGGCTCAGGTCGTGATTCATGGGTCGTGGTACCAAGCTCTGCGTGGGCTTGATGCTCATCGGGGAGTCTGCTTGAAGATCCTCTCCCTCTGCCTCTCCCTTCCCAAATAAATAACATATTATGTGTGAGTGGCACAGACCAGGCCAGCAAGCCAAAGGTAGAATATGACACAGTGCTCTGGCCTCCAGTAAGCAGCAGCAAGAAACCACCTACAATATCCAATCCCTGCCTCAAAGGGTTCTAAAAAGCCAAGTGTCCCAGAATTTTACCAGTTGTTTTACACAGGCAATTTAACTACAAACTCAGCGGACCTGTTTTCCTTCGGCTTCTTGTCCAATATGGCACAGTCTCAATTGTGGACACAGCTTCGATGGGCCCGCCATCATTGGGAACAGTCACTGTAGTTTTTGCAACTATGGATTCATTCCCCTGAAACAAAAGCAGAAATGAGGGAAGGACAAACAAGTGAACCTAATATCCCCACCACTAGAAGGTAATTTTGGAGTGGTTGAAAAATTCCTGAATCTTGGTCAGGACTTATGGCCCAAGCTCAAAAAACTCAATTGAAACCTCATACTTTATAACAGAAATATAGGTCACAGAGGCATACACAACAACAAACTAAGAATCAAATATAAAGCTGACAGTTGTTTACTCAATCAGAGTGATTCCATTCATATGGATGATAAGGATCCTGTTATTACATAGAAAAACTCACCAAATCTCTCTCTCAAAATAACACTGCAGTGTTGAATAGCAGGATTCTATCTTATTTATTTATTTATTTATTTGAGAGAGAAAGAGACAGAGTACAAGCCGGGGGCAGCAAGGGTGGGGAGTGGCGCTGAAGAGGAGGGAAAGGGACAAGGAGACTCCCCACTGAGCAAGGAGCCCAATACGGGGCTTGACCCCAGGACCCTGGAGCCCCTTGACTTAGCATTCTTAATGGTTGGGGCCACTAACCTCTGATGTGTTCACAACCACAATTCTCTTGGCCTATTCTTACCTGGTCTACTGTGGAGCCAATGGAACGAGTCTTCTTTACAGGTCCTGGGGGACCATCAATGAACTGTCGGCTACTAGAGCGCTGGAAAGGAGACAAAGATCATGAACTTCAGCGTCATAGAAGATCTGAAGCACAGAAGATAAAATCATTCCATTGGACAACTTGGGTGCAAGCCCTGGATACCAGGGCTATGGCAAATAACAATATGCTCTCTCTCATTCTATTTCCACATGAAGCTTAAGTTGTACCAACACAAAAATGCCCTCAGTGCCCTAAAAGAAACAAGCAAGCTTTGGAAAAATTTAGGTGACAGCACAAGAAAAAGTAGAGATGTAATCCTATCCAAGGACAATATGTCTTTGGACACATATTAAGTACCCTAAACAAGCACACACAGACATAGCTCTGCATATCCCATTATACACACATTTCATCTGAAAAGTATATTAGAGCACAAAGTCCTACGTAAAAATTCCCACGACAACTCAAAACAAACTCAAGTATATCCTTTTCCACTCCAGAGGCAGCCAGAACAGTAAACTAGGACAAGACTATCCTGAGTTACTACCTCGAGGATCATCCATAACGACCCCTTGCAGGAATTCACTTGTAATAAGTGTTTAACAATGGTTAGAGCAACACATCAGGAATGCTGTATCATGGAAAAATTTCTAGAGAAAACTCCTTTATTGTAATTTTGTAAAACAACAAAAACTAAACAAAACCATACGTACCCTCTTTTCTCTCTTCTTCAGTTTGAAAGTCTTTACCAAAGAAGAATCCCAATCCTGTTGACAATTATAACGTATTAATTTCTTTCTGTGGTGAGGCAAAAACCCCAGACAGGAATTTTTGTGGAAATAAGTTTACAGAGAACCTTAAAGGCTTTTTGAGTCAGACTGCCTAACTTATAATTTGGGGAGAGGGTGAAGGGAGGGTCTCAGGTGCTGTAGCTATGGAGCTACACTAAGTTAACTTGCTTTCTTTCCAAAATTGAAGCTATTATAATAGAGTCAGGAGTCAATACCACAGAGGCAAGAAAAGGTTAAAGAATCAACTTCTGTCGTGATTATCTCCAGTGCCTGGTCCTTTATTTCTGACTATTTCTGTAATTAGTTGTAGAACTCACAGAATCTCAGGCACTATACTGATCAGGTCAGATGTCTTTCTTACTCTTAAGGGACTGTTATCTAATCAGACGTTCTGTACAATGTAACCACTTAAAAAATTCTAGTTCTGGTTTTACATTTCTCAAACATCCCTCTTCCTTGGGCCCCAACAAAGACATTCACCCCTGAAGAATTACATTTTTTACCATAGTCTAGTTTCATTTCACTTATTTTAACCATTTACATTCATGTGACTTCCTTACTCCTGATAATCCCTGAAAACACAAAACCCAGAAACAGCAGTACAAAGCAAATGGTAGCTTAGCTAACTGAAATCTCTACAATTCCTGGTCAAGTAATTTAATTTAGCTACTGATTATTTGATTCAGTTTGGGTTACAATAGATACACCATAAGTAGGTCTAGCTCCAAAATCAGCTATTAAAACATTCTAGTTTTATCATATACTCCAGACCTATTCATATCATTCTTATTTCGAAAAGGGGATACTTACTATTTATATCTGTAAAATGGCAATGATTTCCCCAAACACTGATTTGGGACAGAACACTCCCAGGCTACGTAACGAGTAGTTGCTACTTGTTTCACTATCAGAAAACCAACCACAAATAACCTCCTGATGTATTCCTTTGTTGCTAGCTTTCAGCCAGTAAAACAGGAAAGATACACAAACCAATAAACCATCAAAGTCTGAACATCAAAGACTGAGATACCAGGAGATGACTTTTATACAGAAACACCACCATAAGTTAAGAAAAGGGTGCTGCCCCACAAAAGCGGGGTAGCAAGGAGTTTAGACCAGCCAACCATTATTGAACAAAGCATTACAGAGTGCCTAGAAACTTTGTCAGTCTTCTGGCTGAAGTTCCAGAGCACTGGTTTCCTTCTAATTATGAAGTATGACTAAGTTTTCTTTAAGAACCAAACTAATTCTGAAATAACACACAAGTCTATTCTCTCCTAGAGCAACAAATAAACCCTGCCTGGGTAGAATCTTGCTAATTTTTTTTTTTTATTATTGCTAGCTAGGGCTTTTTAATAAGCCAAGATATCGTCAATTAGCACATGCAGCTCACAGATCCGTTAAATAAATTTAACCTCATCCCAAATCCTGAGTTCTATATTCTCACTTCCAGAAACTAAATATATAAGCCAGTCTCTTATAGCCTGTGTGGATTTTTATTTTAAAATGTGAGCTCAGGAGCGCCCGAGCAGTACGGTTGGTTTGGCGTCTGACTCTTGGTTTCAGCTCAGGTCGTGACCTCAGGGTCCTGCGATCAGCCCCACTGCATCTGGCTCCACACTCAGGGCAGAGACTGCTTAAAGACACTTCCTCCCTCTCCCTCTGCCCCTCCCCTGCACCATGCGCTCTCTTGCTCTCCCTCATCGGTAAATACAATCTTTAAATAAATTAACTAATTAATAAAATAAAATAAAATGCTAGCTCAGAATCTGTAATACATCAACAAACAAAACACCAATAAAGGAATTCCAGAAGAGAGGACAGGAGAGAGCGTCCTGAGGGAGTAGGGGTAAGAAAAACAGACAATCCTCAGAGATCAATCATTTATTACCAGCGATTCGTCAGTCTTATCAAAGCTGATATCTGATAAAATGGAACCAGATTCATCAATAGTTGACAATCTAGATGAGAGAAACAACACAGTATTAGATACAGAAGGGCGTGGAAAGTAAAACGCATGAACGCCCAGAATGAGTTGCACTGGTCACCTAACACCAGCAATTTCATAGCAGTGCCTTCCTATGGAGACAACTACAAGTTCAAAGCCTAGCCATGGTGGCTGCTTGCTGTGGTTTCCATGGGAGAGAGCGGCTGTGCGTGCGTGAGGACACACGCAGCACAGCTGCTTTTTTGGCAAAGACCTCCCAACGGCAGTTGAAAGTTACACACAGGAGCAGGGGTGCTATTCCTTGCGGAAAAGGCTACTAGAAATTCACAGGCACAAGAGTGAAGTTTAATCTGATCCCAATTGTGGTTGCTTTCTACAAGAAAGAGTGTTACCCAGCATCAGCTTTTGAAGAAATTAAGCCCATATATTTTCTCAGCTATAAAGATTCCCCATAAAACAACCAGGCAACAAAATAAATAGCTGGAAGAGTGCTGACCTTTCCCTCCATACTGTATTGGGGGTGTTAAATTCAAAGCCTGGTAGAGACGATTTTAAATAGTGATGCAGTGGAACCAAAGTTATTGTCTGGTCTTGACTCACAGAAGCCCTTCTAAACCAGAAGAGCTACAAGAGCTCTCTGGAGAGTAAATGCTGAAAGTATTGCTGAACTGCCACTTTCACCTTTAGGTTTCTTAGCAATGAGCGGGATTAGTTACTGACGTGCAATTTTGCATCAACATCAAAATTTTACCCATGGTGAAACAATTATCCTAAGGAAAGATCAAAAACAAAAGAAGACAAAAGAAATCAGGAGGCCCCTGTGCCTGTGCCTTTATTTCCCACCCACCCTTCCTCCGAAGTCTTTTTCTGCTTTATTCAGCACACATTCCAGAAGCAGTCTATTTAAGAGTTCAGATAACAAGAACTTCTGACAGCTGCACTGCTCGTGATCAGATAACAACAGACACAGCTTCCCCACCTTTTGTTCCCAGCATTGCCGCTGGACGGCTGGCCTCTGTTGAGAAAAGCCAGAGCTGATTTTTGCTCCTCGCTTAGTTGAATGCTGCCAGATGTGTCACACATGAGCATCTCTCGAATCAGCTGAATCTGTCTTTCCTGCAGACCAAAGCAGAGTAAAACATCCTAACTAACCAGGGGAGAAAGCTTCACCTCAAAATTTATGGGACGGGCAGACCAGAAGACATTAAAATACAGCATTATGCAAATGAGCCTTCAGGAAGGCTGCTACACCGATAGCATATTAATTCACATCAAGCCCAGATTGTGTCTCTGATTTCTGACTGGCAAAATGAACTCCATCCAGAATAGTGGGCTTTCTGCTACAAGACTTTTGGGTCAAGGGGCTAATCCAAGACAGTATTGCAAAATGAGAGTCCCAAAACAGAATTTCGCATAGCAAAAACAATTTAGTGTCATTTTATCAGGACAATTATTGGCTTCCTCTATGGATCAAAGCAGCCACCCACCTTTCTAAAGGGTGGAGCAAAATGCATTAAAATGGATACAAAGCTGTGACACACTGGAACCAGTCAATTTGAGCTTACTGAGGCATTTAACACTGTACCAAGATGGATTAGTGGCTCCTCGTAAAGGCTTTCCTTTGTACCATGACCCACCCTGGTACACCAAAATGATAGTGTTCCATGTTAGTCACATTGCTCAACTGGCTGACTACATCTCACCCCTTCCCCTGAATCAGGAGCAGTAATGATGGAACCTTAGAGTTGTCTCGTCTGTCTCAATAACAAATACTAACTATTGACAAAAGGATGAGGGTATTCTGGGTGGCATGAGAGATAGCCAACATCTTGTGACAGATCAAGCATGCTAGGAATTCCCTAATTTTAATTTTTTAAAAATCCTCATCTGAAACCTATGAAGTCATAGTTTTAAGTCAAGAAGAGAAAAAAAATTAAATTTCAACCTATGAAGGACAGGATTCCTATGCTGCAATTTCAGCTTCAATCAAGGCCAACTTGTCAATGGACAGGCTGCTTTTAGTTCTTTAACGTGGAAGAAGAAAGTATAACTGGGGGGTGGAAACAGGACCAGATGATGCTGGCCCTCCCCCCACTGGCTTGGCTCTAGCATAGAGAACAATACACACCAGCTTCTCGCAGTCAGCCTCAGCTCGCTGTCTCCGTTTGATCTCGACATCCACCTGATTGCGTGCGTGCTTCAGTTTAACATCCAGAGCACTACGCTCAGTCTCTGCTTTCATCAAAAGATCCTTGTACTTCCCCAGCTCGTGGTCTGTTCTCTGCCACTTTTTACGGAAATCCTCAAAGTCCTTTGCCAACTGGATGAATTCTGAGGAAAGGGGGAAACTTCAATAACTCGAGCACCAAACACAGTACTAAGGCTCTAATGACTGAGTCCTCTAGTTAGTTTTCCTCCAAGTATCTAATGAAGGGACCAGCTAAACTCTCAGCAAAGCCAGCTGAAAATAACCAGGAGCAGATCCTGGATATCCGTTCATCACCCTGCATGGCAGCTTTGTGGAGAGCAATTCCTGTTTCGATAGGCCACCTCCTTTGGCTTGGCCAGTGGCATCTGCTATGGAATAAGTAACTCATTAGTCACCTGGCTCCAGATGTAATACCAACACTGAAAGCTCCTGAACAGAAGGCAATCAAAGGGGGATACCTCTGGGGCAGCTGTCACGCACCAGGACAGTTACGGCTATAAAACAAAAACAGCCTCCTTTCGAGTCACACACTGCTGCGCCAAAGAGACGTTAAACAGCAAATTCAAATATAACTGCTGTAATATGCTCCAGTAGATGCAGATTAATATTATAGATGTCTAGGCCTACAATTCCATTCAACTATATAATTATACAAATATTGATTTGAAAGTAAAGAGCCAATTTGCTTGTGCTGTTTAACACTGCCCTGAAGGGTGTATAAACATTTCAATGGGAAAGACACAGTAAGAACAGATCATACTAACCTAGGGTGAGTCACTGATGGCAGAATGTGGACTCTTTTCACATGTCTGCAGAGAGAGCATCACTTTCAACGCCGTGCCCTGAAGTACGATAACCCTGGTGGCATTCATGCTTGCCACCTGCTATTGGCAGAGACTGTTCTACACTGCCTTCCTATTTTCTCGTTACCTTCGATCTAGCTCTAGGCATCACTCCACACCACCTTCACAGAGGAAGTTCCCAAGGTGTACATCTGCTGCTGGCCAAACTAACCCAGTTTACAGCTGAAACTAGGCCACAGGCACACAAAGCTTGCAGATTCTTGGGTAGTAAGGACACTTTTCTTATTTCAATTTAACCTAAGAGCATAGAAACAATGAATATAGTGCTCTTTCCAGTCTTAATAATTTGACTAAACTTCAAACTTACAAATTAGGATGCCAATTCAATCTAGAGAAAGCAGGTCTTACACATAAGGACACTTCAGTTTGTAACAAACAAAAGGTTTTAGCAGAACAGAATATTAGGACCTAATTATCTTAGAGAATGCAACTATGAAAGCTAAGTATATATATATACACAGAATATATATGTGTATATATATATGTATATATGGCTAAAATTCAAATAGCTTCAAATGGTGTGTTCGTTTTATTTAAAACACATAAAATTTTTCCTTCTTAAAGAAAAAGAAAATATATCCTTTTGCCAGTTTAACTATTTCAACAATGTAGAGTCACATTTTTTTAAAAGAGCTGGTTCTTTGCCATGTTCACTCCGGCAATCATCAAGTACTGCACTTATGATTTGTGTACTTTTCTCCCATCCAAGTACTAACCAGGCCCGACCCTGCTTAGCTTCCGAGATCAGACGAGATCGGGCGCGTTCAGGGTGGTATGGCCGTAGACGATTTGTGTACTTTTCTGATGTATGTAATAGTACTTCAATTTCAAAAAATAAAGAATAAGAAATATACTTTTCAACCATACATCTAAAACTTTCTAGCTCCACACTGTGGTCAATTAAATGTTTCTAAATATAGTGCTGTATACACTATATTTATATACACTCAAATATCTACTGAATTGAAAAACAATTTTGAGAATGAAAAGATTTCCAATGGACCTAATTTTGCTCATTTCTTTGTTCCTTAGAACACTCTTTTTTTTTTTTTTTTAAGATTTTATTTATTTATTTGAAAGAGAGAGAGCATGAGCAGCGGGGAGGGATGAGGCAGAGGGAGAGGCAGACTCTGTGCTGAGCAGGGAGCCCAATGTGTGGCTCCATCCCAGGACCCAGGACCCAGGACCTGAGCCATTCAGGCACTCCAAGGACACTCCTCCTTGATAAACCTTATTAAATTTGGGTTTTAATCCCTATTCATTGTTAATTGGTATATATTATAAGTCTAACTGAATTGGACGATGGAACTCAAACCAAAAAAAGTATCAGTTCATTTCCAGGAAAGAGTTCCTATTTTAATAGTATGAATGATTCAATTACTAGTTCAACTTGGTTGGTTTATGCTAGACCAAAACCAGAATATTTGCATACCTAAAATATTACTTAGGTATAATTCTGTTATGAACTAAGTTTGCTAGGATGGATCAAAACAGCACATTAGATCACAGATCAGGAAAAATTCTGATATAGGAGATCAATAAACAGAGCATTTTGGGGGTCAGTTTGTGAATCATGATTCCGACTTGGTACTAGCCCCCATCATGAAGTACATATTCAAAAGATTTTTTTTTTTAAGATTTTATTTATTTAGGGGAGAGGGTGGGGGTTAGGTGAGCCTGGTGGTGGGTATTAAGGAGGGCATGTATTGCATGGAGCACTGGGTGTGGTGCATAAACAGGAACACTGAAAAAATAAAATTAAACTTAAAAAGATGTTTATTTGAGAGAGAGAGAGAGCATGAGCAGGGGGAGAGGGAGAGGGAGAAGCAGACTCCCCATTGAGCAGGAAACCCGATGTGGGGCTCGATCCTGGGACTCAAGGATCATGACCCGAGCCAAAGGCAGACGCTTAACCAACTGAACCACCCAGGAGCCCCTTCAAAAGATTAATTAACTTCAAATTACTTCCTTTAAAAAGTTATGTATATTAAACTATGAAATGCAAAAAGGAATGAAGGGGGGTGCCTGGGTGGCTCAGTTGGTTAAGCATCTGCATTTAGCTCAGGTCATGATCCCAGGGTCCTGGGATTGAGCCCCACATCGGCTCCCTGCTCTGTGGGAAGCCTGCTTCTCCAGCTCCTTCTGACTGTCGCTTCTGACTGTTGCTTGTGCGCTCTCTGTCAAATAAATAAAATCTTTAAAAAAAAAAAAAAAAGGAATTAAAGGAAATTTCCTTAAAACAAATTGAGGATAATCTCTGATTCATTAAAAACAAAACAAGCAAACAAACAACAACAACAACAAAAACCAAGGATTTGGTTCATAATTCAGCAAATAGATGAAAACCATCCCAGAGATCTTGGTTTTCTCGGCTCACTCCTCCTGGGGCCTTTGCACAGGTTCCTCCTTTTGTTTTCCCCACCACTCTCTAAGCTTCTTAGAAAGGGGAAGGGGAAGGGCACTGGGTCTCTTTTCTCTCCAGTGTCTTGTAGCACACAGTAGGCACTTAAATATCCATTGAACAAATTAATGAAGAATTTCTGTTCAGATCAAATTTAAGCTCCAGGCGTCCAAGCCCACCTCAACAGTCTATTCAAACTTGACCTCCCACCACTACACAATACTGTTTCTTGTCCCTGCTCCCAGAACAGACCCATGCTTATTTGACTTATCCCTTGTGCTCAAGCTGTGTACTCCAAACAGAATGCTCTACGTACACTCTTCTTTATGTAGCCATTCTTCTAGTCCCATCTGTTCTATAAATCCCTTCCTAATCTGTTTGTTCCACATTACATTTTTCTATACTTCCCAAAAGCACATATTTTGATACTTGTATTATCTTGTTTCATAAGAAATCGATCTCTAAAACTTAAATACCATGATCTTCTTGAAGAAAGGCATCAAGTCATAGACACTGTAGTATCACGTACTGTAGACAGCATAACACAAACCCAGCATTGTTTTGGCACACAACAGATACCTGATAAATATTAAGTTATATTTATTCCCAAATTTACACAGCAACAACATAAAAAAAAGTTTTGGGTAGCTCACAATAAAATAAAAATAGAAGATAAAAACAATGTAGATGAGGGAAATCAAAGATAAGGTTATTAAAGTCATTTTATTTGAATATTAACCTTCATTTTGATCTTTCAGGAACCTTGGACTTAGCTAAAAACAAAACATGAACAAACCTATACAAAAAGGAGAAAGAATGAAGTGACTGATAAAAGACTAGAATAAGAAGTCAGGATACTTAACCATGCAAAGAAGAGGACAGACACTGAGATGGTTGTAGAAAGGAGATTCTAGAGTCTAGAAAACATAAACCTACTCCATGTCCTCAAAAGCCAACATTCCAAGTTAGAGATATGGAGAGGAAGGCAAACATGCCTCTATTTTATAACGGGAATCAATGGGAAGATAGAAATGTGTTTATAAAATAAGGATACCTGTAAGAATATCTAAAATTTTTTTGGTATAATTACTTCCAATGTATTTTCACAACTAACTAGTATCTCATTTTTATCCCCAAATGCTCACAGCACTCCCACAAAGATAAAGACATTTGAATTCCTATTTTACAGATGGAGAAACAGACACAGAAAGAAGTTAAAAACCAACACTGGTTACCGAGACTCCAAACCTCAGATTCCTCCCTCTCCCCCATATCCTATCGGCTGCCTCCTCGTAGAGCTCTCATTATCACAGTCTCTTCTACCCATTTCCCCTTATTTCCAGCTTCACAAACACCACTCTAGTTAGGGCTCCTGCTGCCTCTTCCTTGAGCTGTGGTAACGACATCCTCATTGGTCTCCCAGGCTCCCCCTCTGCCAGGGTCATCTTCCAAGAGCTCTCTCTGATTATGCCACTCCCCCCTTATTCCTACTCCCCCTCAAGCCCCACCCTCGCTTGCCTCCACCCTAAATGCCCTCTTTTATCTGTGTCTGTTGGGATCTCCATTATGGCTCCACCCTACTTTTGTCCATGAAGCCATTTTAGTCAGTCATCCCTTTCCCTCAACTCAACATGTGCTAGACGCTGTATTAGGTTCTTGCTAAATATTTGCTGAATGAGCCTGAATTTTAAGATCTCTCATTCAATACTCTTCCCCTCACTGGGCTCCAAAGCAATCCATCTTCTGAGATGATGTGACCTCAAAAAGGAGCATAATTAGCATGCCATCATGGTTACTGAGCTGGTATCAGATGATAGGGTCATGCAACAGCTATTAAGAAAGAGAAAATGGAATATTGTCTTAAAAGGCCTGTAAGTGGATAAGAGCTATTAAAAACATCAAATTAAAGAAAATGCTGAATGGCATAAGCAGGACACCATACTAAGTACTGTGAAGATCTAAAAACTAAATAAATAAATAAAGCTTAGAGAGACAGTTCTTACTTCACTTTTATATCAAATGAGGCTGACTTAAGAGCAACGCTTACTAAATTAGGTATTAATGAAAATCTCAAATGGAAGATGATGGCAACTTAAAAAGCTGAGAAAAAATAAATCCTTAGATCACTTAAGTCAGGGCCATCAGCAACCCCCTTCTTCTTCACTCGTCTACTTCCCAGACCACCATTTTCTCAACCACCTCCTTTTTCTCTCCAACTCTCTACCCAATTTCAATCCTCTCTTACTAAGAATTAAATCCATGAAATAGGTGAAAGCAGATGAACAGTCCCTTCTTCAAAAAGAAATTATGACATGTTTTTCCTCTTCAATTGAAAATGTTTTACAGTACAGAGGGAAAGCCAGGATAAAAAATACAGACAACAACTACTCTAAAGAAAGAAGCAACATCCTTGGAACCTCAGATTTTACCCAGTTCTTGGTGTGAAAGTGAAATTGGCAACTAATGCCAAGTAGTCAATGGAAAGAGACTCTTGATAACGAAAGAAATCAGGGGCACCCACTTAAGAACAACTACAGGAAAAAAGTGACCAGCTAGAATGAGTATCCATTAAGCTCTGACCATGGATAAGTGACCATCATTTTCTTTTTAGGAAGCCCAAATGAAAACAATTTTAAGATTGGAACACACGTCAGCTTTACAGAAAACCCAGATCTGAAAGCTGTTCTTTCTCTTCACACAGGCCAGCTCAGGATGACTTACGGAGTTCATTTCCTTCACTGAGAATCTCCACCCGGCGTACAAGCTGCTCAAACAGATTCCGCAAATTCAGCATCGTCGTATCCATCTTTCTGCCAAGAAATCAAATATACATTAGGGGTCCTGCCTTCTCCCCCAGACAAAAGATTCAGTAGCAATCCATTACAGCCATCAGTGACTAACATCTGGACTCTTCCATTTGTAGCTACCATTATAAGGATCTCAAGCCAACAATCAGTGTTTTGTATGATCTTTATTACAAAAACAAAGTTGGAATGTTTAATGTTATTTGCAAATCAGAAAAGCATTTCAGACCTCCAAATATAACACCCCCTTCCTGCCTACTTCTTTTCCTCCAGTCTGCAGTCACTCTGGAGCTGTGAGGAAAGCAATTAAGGACAAGCATGTCAGTTGATTACTAGGTGACCAACTATAAAATGTGGCTCTTAGTCTATTGATTAATACAATGCTTTTGCCACTTTAATCCTTCTGGACTTTGAAGACCTCCAATGTAACTTAAAAGGTTTATTTTTAATTTCATTTTTAGCTAGTATCCCTATTGCAACTGCCTTTTAAAACGCAGGACATGGTCAGCACATTTCCTACCAACAGCCCAGATGACGTCACACGAGTGATTAAGTGAGGAAATCGCCGGCTCAGCAGCACAAGAATTATTTCTGTAATGCAGGGCTCTCTGCTGGACTGTGTGCAGGGACTATGTCTAATAAATTTATACTAAGTATAGGCAAAGGATTATGTTGTACCACATTCTGGCATCAAGGAGACAATACACCACCTTCACAGTTAGAAGGGCAAAGGAAAAAATCATTTGCTACTGTGTTCTGTATGGTGAATTTCAGACTTCATATTCCCCCCAAAACCCTGCTGATATTACATTAAAAATGGTGTCCTTACAGACAGTTGTGTTCTGAATAGATTTTAACTGGGAAGACTTTGAGGAAATAAGATCTTAATTTAACAGACAAGAAAAAAAGACATCAACTGGACGTTACAAAAAATTATCAAGGAAATGAAATAAAAAATAAATTGCATTTGAAAACTGAATGTCCTTAAAAATACCATTTAAGGATTCTTGTGTTTCTCCAAATCACCCTTCAACATTCTAGTCTAGGTCCTTATTTCATGCATCTAAATAAAATTTAGAACTCTTTTATGGGGCGCCTAGGTGGCTCCCTCAGTTAAGTATCTGTCTTTGGCTCAGGTCATGATCCCAGAGTCCTGGGACTGAGCCCCAGGCCAAGCTCCTGCTCAGCAGGGAGTCTGCTTCTCCCTCTCCCTCTGCCTGTGGCTCTGCCTGCTTGTCCTCTTTCTCTCTCTCTCTCTCTCTCTCTGTCAAATAAATAAATAAAATCTTTAAAAAAAAATTAAAATAACTCTTTATGAAGGTTTAGTAATTTTACAACATTTATAAGATTGTACCATAAGCTGTGAGGGTGGGACAAGGTTAAAAAAAAACAAAAAACCCACAAAGGACAAAGGAATATATAAACATAAAGATATTTTCTACTAAATGCTACAGAGTTATTCATTTGTACTCAAATGATGATTGGCCTAATAGCCAAAAAGCTTTCAGTTCCAAGCTTGGAGGCAACATATACCTGAATCAGGGCCGGAAACCAAGATTTTCAAATGGCAATGTATCTGTTCCAAGCTACATAATCACAGCAAGCTGCTAAGCAACCAGACTAACAAATGTATTACAAAGATCTTTCTCTAAACTAAGAACAGAACTAAAAGAATAGCATTAAAACTGGCAGGAGGCGATCTGGGAGCTGTGGAGATGCCCATGGATTTCCCAGTATGACAAACCAGGCACAGATACCCAAATGCTACAGGGCAGGAGCAGGGATTTCAATAGTTTATTCAAATGATGATTCCTTTGGCTCCAGTAAAAATGGGAAGAGACTGATCGGGTTAAATGTAGGGCACTCATTTCCATTATATCAGCAGTCATCTATACATTCTGAGACTCAAAGTCAGTGAACTCCGCACATAGGAAAATGTCTAACTGCCCAAGAGTGCAGAAAAGGAAGATTTCACAGTGCAACTAGAGTATTAAAAACTGGTTGTATTAAAAAAAAAAAAGTTTGATGTTTTAAATGACAAAAAACAACCTGATCCTTTGTCTCCTTTAAAAAATCTTCTCATTTTCTCAAGTTCTTCTAGCCCACTATTCTCCCCGATGTTCTTTGTGCATACCACTCCCTAGGGTGAGGGTTGTGGGGAGGTACGCTCTTGAAACACAACCAGATTCGTCAAAAGACTAAAGACACAGAGAACCTTCCCGGGGACATCTCCTCATCAGGGACATCTCCTCATCGTAGCAACGGTTATCTCATACAAATACCTCCACCTACATTATTGTCCAAATGTGAGGCCTGGTACCCAGGGGGCAGTTGTTTAACTCCCAGTGCTCTGCTATGAAACAGAGGTAACTCTCAACTGTCAGATCATCACAGTCTGCAGATTTAGTTTTAGGAAGCGTTTATGGTTTTCTACGCTTCCCTCTCAACACCAGATATTCCCTAAAATTCAATCCTCCAATCTCTCGAAGAACTTACGAAACTATCCCATGTTAGCTCTCCAGATGATCACCCATCCCTCTCCAGCCTCTCTCCTAACCGGCGTCCTACAGCTCTTAATTCACTTGGGATGCCCTAGAGGTGAAGCTTGATCCTGAGACTTGGTTCTATCCTTTCCCATCACATATATCAGCAACCACTCTACCCACTGACCTACTCTACCATCTCCCAATTTTGATTTCCTTATCATTCACGCAGTTCCAAACCTCAGAATCACCTTCAGTTTCTCCCTTTCTGACAAGTACGATCACCATACCCGTGGACTCTTCTCTCATGTTCTCTATCCAGCCCCTAATCACGGGCAGGCTGCCATCATTCACTTCAACTGATGCTTCCCCCACTGCTTTGCTCAGTTGGCACTCAAGACACATAGACCTTGGGGCGCCTGGGTGGCTCAGTGGATTGAGCAGCTGCCTTCGGCTCAGGTCATGATCTCAGGGTCCTGGGATCGAGCCCCACATCGGGCTCTCTGCTCAGCGGGGAGCCTGCTTCCCCCTCTCTCTCCGCCTGCCTCTCTGCCTACTTGTGATCTCTCTCTCTCTGTCAAATAAATAAATAAAATATTAAAAAAAAAAAAAGACACATAGACCTTGCACTCTAATTTAACTTTACCACATTTCTACCCTATATCCCAGGTAGGCTGTACATGTGAGAGAAATCTTATCTTTGGCACAACTGTATCACTCACACAAACACTCAATATTTAAAAATAAATATTTAGGGGCGCCTGGGTGGCTCAGTGGGTTGAGCCACTGCCTTCGGCGCAGGTCATGATCTCAGGATCCTGGGATCGAGCCCCCCATTGGACTCTCTGCTCAGCGGGGAGCCTGCTTCCCTTCCTCTCTCTCTGCCTGCCTCTCTGCCTACTTGTGATCTCTCTCTGTCAAATAAATAAATAAAATCTTAAATAAATAAATATATATATATATATGTATATATATATATTTGATGGGGTGCCTGGCTGGCTCAGTCAGTAGAGCATGTGACTCTTGATCTCAGGGTCATGAGTGGGAGCCCCACATTGGGTGTAGAGTTTACTAAATAGATAGATAAATGATAAACATAAATCAGAGAACACACACCAATGAGTCTACTGTCAAAAGAATTTCCATTCTACCTGAACATCAGTGTGTAATATAGATGAAAACTTAAACAACAGTTTAAAAAAAGGGATGGCTTGGACAGAAGCCCTGGGATAAAGTTTCAGTTTTTCAATTTTTAGTACAACCTGGAGTAAGTCAGATTCTGAGACTCATTTATAAGTGAGAACAGTAACACTTGGCCTACTGATCTCACAGATAGCATCAATTCACATAGGTAAAAGTTTTATAATGTAAAAACTGAACTTTATATAGTATTATAGTGGGTATGACATTTTTGTTTTGTTTTTTGTTTTGGTCTGATAGTTGTTATTTACATTCTACCACAGTGATTACCAAATCATAGCTGGAACCCAGACCAAGAAGAATGGAGAAGACAGAAAAATTTGACCAGGTCTAGGCTCTTTAGCAGGCTGTCTTACATGGGCTTGTATCTGAAAATAGCTTTTCCTCTAACACAGGTTTACTTAGGGTAATCCAAAAACGGCACTAGCAAAATATAATCCTCTTCTCTTTATACACCAGGGGACCATGTATTTTTATTAATGTTCTATAGAAGTGACATTCAGGAATTATTTATAGATGACAAAAATATCTTTCTGCATCAGTACTAACTCTGATACCACAGCCAAACTGTAACTCAAAAAGCTAACATTTACTCATCCTATTCAATGTCAATTAAAAATGATGTTAATTTTCCTGCTGGGTCACATTTTCACTCACAAGAACACTCCTTTATTTCTCCCCCTTTATTATTTAGCTCCAGAGCTAGGAGATACACTAATGTGAAAGGAAACAAAAACAAAGTCATATTGTAGTACATTGCTTTGCAGCTGTAAAACAGCTGTCACTTTTCACTATGGAGGCAGTTGCCTTTTGGGAAAGCTGAAATGATCCCTGTGTGTAGCAAGGAAATCAGTTTGTGGAGCACTTTAAACAAAAAGGTGCTAGAGAATCTCAGCTGCTATTGACGAGAAGCCCCAGAGGTGGAGAAGTCACTATGTTACAGATTCCCAATCTGTGAGTATCCCTGAGGGAGCAATTTCACATCACCAGGAAAGAGTCTCAGCTTGATGTGATTGCTCTGAGTCCCCAATTTAATTTCAATCACCCAGCCAAGAGACAGACATCGTCCTTCAGAATAACAGACTATTACAGATCTTAACTGCAGAGTATCCTGGGAAAAGTCTCTATCCTCTTCTTCCTCCTAGAAACAACATTATTAAGAGATCTCTACATCATGCCTTAGATGCATCTAAGTTAAATATTGTAAGACAAAGCAATGGAAGGTTGAGTTTTTCAGGAAGGAGTTTAATTGAAAAACATTCTCACAAACATTACTAAATCTGGAGATTCCCAAGAATTCAGCAATACAGGTTTTCCACTGCCAAAAAAATTCATTTCCTAAGACAGTCTCAATACTATAAGATTCTTTCATATGAAAGCACTTTGGAGCAATTCTTTTTCCCAGATGTCCAGCTTTTGCTTTACTGTATCAGAAGTCTCTATACAACTGGCAGACAGAAGGAATATCTTGAAACCAAATGCTCTTATGAACAAATGAATTACAGAAGGAGTAAACAGAATGTTCTCAGTCCAGCGTGAATGAAGACTAAAATAAAAAGATGAATTGAACTATTATTTCTCAAAAAATTATTACCAGTTTAGTACACTAAGTCCTCCTTTTTTCCTTCTTATACTGTGGATTCTTACCATTCTGCAGTGTTCCATTCTTCAAGGTCTAGTGTCTTACCAATTCACTAACACATTCCCTAACAATTTCAGTCCAAAATTATCTCTATTATCAATAACATTCATTTGGCAGATATAAAACATTGCTTCGTACTATGGAATTTTCCAAGTTCAAAAAAATTACTGTTTTTTAATAGTGAAACTAAAATCTCATCATCCTAAACAATTACATGCATCTCATTATCTAATCTTTGCCCATTATATACTGATATCTTTGTAATATTGCAATCATAGATTGATATGTTTGTGTTGTGCTTTTCTCCATCATGTTTCCATTAAGTTACAGAAAGTTAATTAACAGTTATTTAACCATTGTCTTCTTTGGATATTAATGTAATTTTCAGTTACATCTACCTGGAATCTCCTGCATGGTCACTCCCTCACCTCCTTCAGGGATGTATTCAAATGTCATTTTCTCATTGACGTCTTTCCTAACTACCCAATTTTCAACTGCAGATTTTACCCCCCTACGCTTCTCTGCTTTATTTTCCTCCAAAGCACCTGTCTTCATCTAACATACCCATATATTAACTTGTTTATTGTCTGCCTCCCCAACAGTTTAAGTTTCAAGAATGCACAGATTTTTGTATGTTTTGTTCACTGCTGAGCCTCTGTACCCAGAACAGGGCCTGTCACTTGGCAAATGATTAAAAGACATTTCACCAAATGAATGAATTGAACATGAACAATTGAAACGGGTTTTTCCTTTAGGTGGCTGTATTCCTTAGAACTGATTTCCAAGGTTGGGATTACTGTATCGTAGGGTAAAAAACCTCTTATAGCTCTTGATAAATACAGCCAAAATATTTTCTAAAAGGGCTATACTAATGTACACTATACTCAATAGTGTAGAGGCCTAGTAGACTCACCACAGTTATCTTAAGTTCTATCAGCCCGAAAAAAGTGCAAGCTCCTTTATGGCTAAATAAGATTGTATTGTATTTATATTATGCACTGATTAAGTACCTGTTGAGTGATTAAGCTATAGGAAAGGCGCCTTCTCTCTAAACACTTTCAATAACTCGAAAAGTTCACCCCACACATTCAAGAGAATGATAATAACATTTCTTTAAAAAAAAAAAAAAAAAAAAAAAAAAAGCTTAACTTCTCACCCACCCCACGGTGCTAAACACTCCCTCCACCTATGGAACGAAATTCAGTCAAGAGAAACATACGTGAAATTCTAAAAGTAAGGCCTCCTTGTTCCTAAGGCTAAGAATTCGGACGGGACGAGCAAGATGTCATTGCCTCGGCCAGCCTACCTGGGTACACACAGTCCAGAAAGGAGAGAGGCTCCACTTCAAGCCGCCCCGGCCTCTCAAACACCAGGATTTCTCCCCTCCAAAACTCCATGCCCCTCGGAAGAGAATGGGGGCATTACCCCACCCACTCCCAAACTCTGTATTTAAGTCAAAGTCACTTCTTGGGGGTGGAAGGAACCACCTGTCCAAGCCATCACCTCAAAACCACCTGTCTTGCCCTGTCCAAGCCATCACTTCAAAAACACAGCTAGGAGAAAAAAGCCCTCCACTCCCAGCCACCGCCCATTCGGGCCTCTCCCTCTCCAGGCCGGTGGAGACCTCCCAGAGGAGGGGTTGTAGGTACCGATCTTCTCCCTGAACCCGCGGTGGCCGCGGCTCACCACCTCGGACACTCTCCTCCCACCACACACCCAGAGTCAGACACACCTGTTCTCGCAGCCTCTAGCGCCCACCTGGCCGGGTCCGCCTGGACCCGCTTGGGCAGCCTTCCACTTACTTCCCTCCGCGCCTCACCCAACGGCAGAGCCGCACCGCGCCTCCAGCTCGGGTTTGAAATCCTGCACCAACCAATCACAGAGAAATTTATTCCTCCCGCGCTGTCCCTCTACGCTGCGACGCACGCATCAGCGCCACGGGGTGGGGCGGGACTGGGCATGCGCATGCTGATAAAACGACGCCAAAGGTAGCCATTTTGACTAAGGTCAGAAGAATTGTGGGGGCGCTGTTTGCTTTTAGGGTCTGCGGCCCCAGATCCCTTTCCTGAAGCCGTTCAGGATACCATGTTGACTAAGGGCAAGTGATACTTTGAAAGCAGATTATGCGTAGCCTTGCTGTTTCCCCTGGAAGGAAAATAGGGCTTTTGGAAATTATCAGTTGAACAGTGTAAGGTCCCACTGTTGAATAGGAGGAAGTCCGGAAGGAGTTCGAACA
Organism: Mellivora capensis; assembly: GCA_004024625.1. Lineage (NCBI taxonomy): Eukaryota > Metazoa > Chordata > Mammalia > Carnivora > Mustelidae > Mellivora > Mellivora capensis. The sequence continues at coordinate 30,132 of PISX010005186.1, read as the reverse complement.
GTCATTTGTAACCATGTTTATTGAGCTATGTAATGCCTTCATTCGTTGGTACATTCATCCAGGTCTTACTTGTTATTTGAGTGCGTTAAATTTGTAACAAGCGCCCTACTAGGTATCAGAAAAATAAAGATGAGGGGCGCCTGGGTGGCTCCGTGGGTTAAGTGTCTGCCTTGGGCTCAGGTCATGATCCGGGTCCTGGTATCAGGCCCCACATCAGGCTCGCTGCTCAGTGGGGAGTCAGCTTTTCTCTCTCCCTCGCCCCTTTCCCCCATCGTGCTCTCTTTCTCTCTCTCTCTAAAATAAATAAAATCTTAAAAAAAAAAAAAAGATATAACGTCTGCTTTCCAGCAGCCTAGAATGCAAGAGAGAGCCCAGGGGGAAAAAATAAATGCAAAATAAAATGCTATAATTCCATTTAATAAGTGTTCACTTAGAACTTGGCAATGTGCTAAGCACAGAGCTTGCTTTCTTTTTCATGCAGACTCACAGGAGAGAAATACATTTTACATTACAACCACGTCACAGAATTCTGCTCATCCTCAATACAATATACTGTACTCTGAACTTTTCTATTCCCCACCTCCACCTCCATGTTGATTGTCTCTACATCATTGAATTCCTTATTCAATAATGAGTGGCTACCCGCAATTTGAAAAAATACTGCCTAATGCATACAAGAAACCGTCTGGTCTAAAGGAAAGGTCACAGGTTTTATAACCAGAAAACTTGACTCCATGTAAACAAATACCATTGGAGCCCTTCTGTGCAGCAGGCATACCACTGAACCATTGGCATTATCACTGTGTAACCCTTCTGTACTTCATGTCCTCCAGCTACAAAACAGAAATAATAGTACTATCCCTATCTCACATGCTTAGTCCCAGATCAAACAAGAGTGGGACACTAACAAAATTTACACTTTATAAGCTATAAATACAGCTTGTTATTATTAGAGAAGATAGGAAGAAAGTAAATATTAACTGTACACATATTATCCCACTTAATCCTCCCCACAGCCTTTAAGATCAGAAGCACTCATTGACTGTACTAGTCTGTGCCTCCTTAGATACCTGTCATACAATTAAATATGAGGACACAATATGTGTAAAGTGCTTTAGAAGTACAGACGAGGAAGCAGTTTTAATCCTATCTGGGGAGTGGGAGTGTTAGTAAAGCCTGCAGAGACTTGATGTCTGAGCTAGTACTTGAAATGTGAACAGGAATTTATCAGATAGAAGGGGGTGGCACATTCTTAGCAATGGGAGGATCCTGTGACCTCTCAGGAATGAGTCATGTGTATATTTAATAAACACACAAGCAAACAATTTATGAGGGTTTAGGGCTGTGAAGGAACATTGACCTCAATGTTCAGGTGACATCGGGGTTTCAGGGAGTGTGAGGCCTTCTTAAGCAGCTTTGGCTTGAGGAGGGGAAGAAGCAGCTAGCAAAATATGTAGAGACCAGATGAGGAAGGAATTAGACTTTGTCCTGTAATAGACACAGAGACAAGACAGTGGGGTTCAGACCGATTTTGACTAGGTTTGCATTTTACATGGGTCATATGCTCAGCTGGCATGGAGGACTGTCTGGAGGGGAAAATATGAAAGTAGAAAGACTCTTTCTGTGTCGTTAAGGAAAAAAAAGACATGAGCCAAATTAGACCAGCGGCAGCAGGGACGGGAAGGAGGGGCAGATGGGAAAGATACTCATGAAATGAAGTGCATTTATTAAACAATTGGACCTAATGATTGGAAAGAGAGGAGAGGGTGTAAAATGACTCAGCTTTCTCCCTCTCCCTTAACCTCTTGTCCAATTACTGAGCGCAGCTCTTTAAGTGTCTTTTGTGTGCACCCTTTTCTCCTTCCTACCGTCACCACCCTAGTCCAATTCAGTAGTCCTAGCCACCAATGAAATTATTTACCCCTCTCGCATTCTTTACCCCCCGGAATGATCTCTTAAAAATGCAACTCTAATCCCGTCTCTGTCTTGTTTACAATCATTAATGATTTCAGGGACGCCTGGGTGGCTCAGTTGGTTAAGCGACTGCCTTCGGCTCAGGTCATGATCCCAGCGTCCTAGGATCGAGTCCCTAAATTCTACTCACCCTTCCAGGGCAGCTTAAAAGTTTTCTGTCTGTTTCAGAGGTCTCTGAGGCCTGGAGCCATGCCTTTGTTAGAAGCTCCCCTAGTACCTGTTCCCCCCCTTCGCACGGCACTTCATTTATACTGGGGTTCTTCCAGTTACCAGTTATATGGCCTTTTTCACAAGTCATCTGTGCCTTTGCTCACTCATCTATAAATAGAAATCATAATAGTGCCTATTTCACAGAGTTGTTGAGAGGAATAAATGAGATGCCATGTAAAGCACTTTAGCATAGTGCTGGCACACAGTAACTGCTCAGTAAATATTCCCTTTCCTACTAAACGATAAACTTCCGGCGAACTAAAGGTGGTATTCCTCTCATTTAATGCTATATTCTCTAGCTTTCGCAGCTCCAGTAGCCATGAGTGAGCAGAAGTGAGTTCAGTGGGACGGTGGTAGCCATGAGGGTTGGAGACATTGCCTGCCCGCCTACTCCTCCCTCCACCCAAGGCACCACCACACCCCTCTTGTTCCACTCAAGCCCCTTTCCTGTTGCACAAGCCCGGTGAGAAGAAGGCACAGAAAAGGTGAGGTTGTGTGTGTATGCGGGGGGCTGGGGGGGGGAGCGTGGAGGAACGTTCTTAACCCCCTTTCTTCCCAAAATACGGTTCTCTGGTGAGGGAGGCATCCTGGGGCTGCACCTGTTAAGGGAAAAGCATTAAAGCTGATGCCAAAAAGCATGGGTTTGATTCCCGGCTCTGCCACTTATTGCAGGCGAGATCTGGGCTTGGTTATTTAATCTCCTGCTTCTCTGAGTCTCACTCGCCGGGCGGCTCTGCGGTGCCAGCGAGGTAATGTCTGTAAAAGGGCCTTGTGCCTCCTAACGCGCCGTCGGAGGACGCATGAGCACCGGGCGGAGGAGGGCGGTCACCTGAGCCCGTTCCCCCAACCCCCGTCGCCCCCGCCGCCCGCGCAGCCGCCTCGCGCCGGGAGCCGCTAATGGGATATATGCTAATGACGAGGACGCGGGTGACCGCCCGAGCGCGGGGCGCCCCGCCGCCCCCGGGCCCCACCTCTCCAGGGCCGGGCCGCCTGCTCAGAATTCGCGACAGAGGAATTGTCACCGTGGGTCCCTGGGCGGTGGGAAGAGGCATGGCGCGGCGAGGGGAGACCCACTCCCCGATGCGGTCCCTCTAATCACACCCGGGTGTTCGTCTTCATCCTCCCTGCCCGTCTCGGCTTCTGCCTCCCCGTTCCTTCTCCTCTGATCTCCATCTCTAGAGGTCTCACTCCCTACCTCCATTCGACAGTTGTTCTCCTGTCAATTAAACCGAGATGTGAGCACTTCTGCGTTCCAGGCCGTGCGCTAAGCACCGGTGTGGGGGTGCGGTGGGGTACAAAATGCCCCGAGTGCAGAGGTGGGGACTGTGTTCTGGGGTTCAGGGAGAGCGAGACCCCCTTCTGGAGGCGGATGAGGAAAGTCTGCCCGGAAGAAGAGGCATTTGAGCTGAGCTTTGAAGTTTGGATAGGATCCCAACGAGGAAGGGAGTAGGAAGTGAAGGGCTCCGGAAGTTTTCAGAGAAAACGGAGAAGTTAGTTGATCCAGTGTGGCGGAAGTGCAAGGATCCTGATTGGTGAGTAGGGGTAAAACTGGAAAGAATTTTGACTTCACAGTGTGAGGGACCTTGAATACCGTGCCAAGTAAGTTCAATTTCAACCTCCAGGCGCTAGTGAGTCATTGAAGGTTTCTGAGCAAATGACAGGACTGCTTTTTTTTTTTTTTTTTTAAGATTTTATTTATTTATTTGAGAACGAGAGAGCTGGGAGGAGGGGGAGTGGGGGAGGGGCAGAGAGAGAAGCAGACTCTCAACGGAGGGGGGAGCCCCACCAATCCCAGGACTTTGAGATGGTGACCTGAGCTGAAGTGAGAGCTTGACCTTAACTGACTGAGCCACCCAGGCGCCCCGTCAGCCTTATTTCTTCCAATTTCTAAAAAGAAGCAGCAAAGTATAGTGGTTAAATGGGTGAGCTTGGGGTTATACTGGCCCTGGTTCAAAGTCTACTTCCATCACTTACACCTGTGTGATAGGCAACTTGACTTCTCTGTGCCTCTATTTCCCTGCCTATTAAATGGGGACGAGAATGATAGTGTGAGGGGCTGTTGGGAGGAGTCAGTGAAACAGTGTTTGCAAAACTCTCAGCACATTGTGGGGCACAGAGTTAGTGCTTCATAAGTATCAAGTTACTATTTTGTGTCTCCCTGTCCTCCTCTCTGCTTCTTTCAGTCTCTTGTCTTTCTTTTTTATTTTATTTTATTTTTTTTTATTTATTTATTTTGGAGAGAGAAAATCTTTTTTTTTTATGATTTTATTTATTTATTTGACAGAGAGAGCTCACAAGTAGGCAGAGAGGCAGGCGGTGTGGGGAGGGGGGAGGCAGGCTCCCCGCTGAGCAGAAAGCTCTTGTGGGGTTCGATTCCAGGACCCTGGGATCATGACCTGAGCCAAAGGCAGAGGCTTTAACCCACTGAGCCACCCAGGCGCCCCTCTTCTTTTTTTTTAAGCAATTTTTAAGATATTTTATTTATTTATTAGAGAGAGAAAGAACACACAGGAGGGAGAGGGAAAAGCAGACTCCCCACTGAGCAGGGATTCCCAGGGAGCCCAATGACACAGGACTCTATCCTAGGACCCTGGGATCATGACCTGAGTGGAGGGGCAGTTGCTTAACTGACCGAGCCACCCAGGCACCCTCGTCTCTTTCTTATGACCCTTCTCCCTCTCATCAAACAAAAACAAAAACAAATCTTCCCCAATACATGTTTCCCCATTTCATGCCTAGGAATCACCCTCTCAAAATGAATAAAGTATCAAACTAAATCAGACTCTAATAGAACCAAGGCCTGTTCAGAAACAACAGGGCCTCTCCCAAGCATCCAGGAGCCTTGCTTAGGGGAGGGTTGTAGTTATTGTACTGAACTCAACTCACCCAGATTCCAGTGTCTTTAAAAAAGAGAGACCACAGCTCGTTTAACCCTACTTTGTTCCATCTCTGACAACATGCCTGACCTTCAGGAGGTCTGCTCTACTGGTTGTTGTCAGATTTTGGTGTGCATTAGAATCCCTTCCAGAGTATTATTAAACCACAGATTGCTTGATGGGGCACCTGGGTGGCTTAGTCGTTAAGCGTCTGCCTTTGGCTCAGGTCATGATCCCAGGGTCCTGGGATCCAGCCTTGCATGGGCTCCCTGCTCAGCGGGGAGCCTACTTCTCCCTCTCCTATTCCCCCTGCTTGTGTTCCCTCTCTCACTGTGTCTCTCTCTGTCAAATAAATAAAAATCTTACACACAAACACACACACACATACAGATTGCTGAGTTCCACCATTAGGTTTTGGGGGGTTTTTTGCCCACTTTTAGAATTTCTGATTCAGTGGGTCTTCGGTGGGACTTGAGAATTTGCATTTCTAACACATTTCCAGGTGATGCTTCTACTCCTATTCTGGGGACCACACTTTGAGAACCACTGCTCTCTAATAGCTATTCAGTGAGAGAGGAAAATAGCTGGTTCTTTTTTTTTTTTTTTTAAATGTCACCCACTTCCAGGTTTCAGTTCGCTCATTGGCAAATGGAGCAGGTGGTGGAGGAAGGGCATTAGGTGACTTCTTTTTTTTTTTTTTTTTTTTTTTGTCAGAGAGAGAGGGATAAAGAGAGCGAGCACAGGCAGACAGTGGTAGGCAGAGGCAGAGGGAGAAGCAGGCTCCCTGCTGGACAAGGAGCCCGATGTGGGACTCGATCCCAGGACGCTGGGATCATGACCTGAGCCGAAGGCAGCTGCTCAACCAACTGAGCCACCCAGGCGTCCCATGCTGGTTCTTTAAAAAGATCAGAGATTTATGTAAATCATAGCAAGTATGGTACAACACCCTCACTAGCTATGTGAATTTAAACAGATCTCTTCCCTTCTAGCTGGTTTCATCATCTGTGCCGTGAGAAGTGGTTTAAATCCATGGTTCACAAACTGTAGCAGCTGTAGAGTGATCACAGGAGTTCAGCCCCTGACCCCATGAAGACTCTGAGGAACTGGTCTGTGTGTAAACTGTATGATTGCTGGGGAAGAATAAAATATACATGAGTTTTAATGATGCAGTCCAAAATTCAGTCATTATGTATTTTTTCAACCAACACACATCCATTTTTTTTTTAAGATTTTATTTATTTATTTGACAGAGAGAGAGAAAGAGAGAGATCACAAGTAGTCAGAGGGGGGTGGGGAGGGGAGCAGGCTTCCCGCTGAGCAGAGACTATCCCAGGACCCTAAGATCATGGCCTGAGCTGAAGGCAGAGGCTTAACCCACTGAGCCACCCAGGCACCCCAACCAACACACATCCAAAATACAATTGTTTGGATACCTGGCTGGCTCAGACGGGAGAACGTGCAACTCTTGATCTTGGGTCGTGAGTTTGAGTTTGATCTTGGGCATAGAGTTTACTTTAAAAAAAAAAACTGTTAACATGTCAGGATCATGGAAATTTTTTTGGAATTAAAAAGGTTGGAAACCTCTGGGCTAAATATCCTCTGAAGGCCCTTTGACCTGCCATCCTACACAGCTGAACTGGTGAGTGGGCTCTAGGCCACCAGGGGGCGCTGAAGCCTGGGACAATGCGGAAATTGATGAGGCCCAAGGGCAGGAGGGCTGTTCCATAGTAGGGTGGGACCAAGATTCCAGTCCTGGGTCTATAGACCGCAGTGGAGACCTGTTACACATAGGTTCTGTAAGAGAGATATATCTCTGGAGTTCGGAGAGGTAAGGGACACAGAGGGGACAGTGACCTGTGTCCCAGGGCACTTAGCACGGTGCATACACCTGCGGTAGTGAGTGGTAATTCCCATCAGGTTGGACCTTGAGCTCCAGCTCCTAGCCTGCTGCATAGAACGGTCCTCACATTTCACCTCCGCTCTCCTCGGGCAAGGGGAAGGGACTGAGGGAAGAAAAAGTACCAAACACGGCACAGATGGCCATCCTGAGTGGCTTTGGCACATGGCTCTGGAATGCAGGGAACTGGTAAAGACCTGTGGAGGCAGGGAAGCCTTTCTGAAGGTGGCATTGAGGACAATCAGAGAGGAGCAGGAAGGTCAGTTCGGGCAGGGAGTTCTGTATAAAAAAGGAAATAATTATCGCTTGAGAATAAGAGGCAGCAGCTCACAGCAAGAGGGGAGGACAGGAGAGGCCAGCACCCTCCTCCACTCTCTCACCACACTCCCACCCCACCCTAGCCCTCCAGAACCCTGGGCAGAGCTCTGACCCAGCTCAGCCTCTCCAGTCAGGGATTTCTCCCTGGAAGGACCAGAGGGAAGGGGGCTCCCACACACAAACCCCAGAGTCTGAGACTCATACTCAAACTGTCAGGATCCAGAAAACTTTCCAGCCCAGCCTGAAGGTATACATAGACACGTGCTCACAGTGATGGGACATAGAGACTTTACACCGCCCTAGGACTGACTCTCTCTCTCTTTCTCTTTCTTTCTCAGGCTTGATCTTAGCAGAACAAATGAAGAAGGACCCAGGGACCCCAGCCCCCTTGGGCCAGAGCACTGGACCTTCACTCATTACTCCTTTACTCTTGCTCTAGCTGGGCCACCTCCTTTTCCTCCCTGACCAAGCTCCACTGATCTGCTGTTCCTCTCTTATGTATCCCAGCTGGCCCTAAGCGGTGAATTCCTTCCCACAATCACTCTGCCCTACATGGCTCCTCTTCCCCTTCGCCTGGGCTCTGGGCACCACCCCAACCCCCAGTCTGCAAGTCTCCCAAGGCTTGTTCCTTTTGCCCTCTCACACCTCTGGCCCTTCCACGATACCTTTTTGAGGTTTGCCAAGCCCGAGTGCTCATCTAAGCAGAGACGACCAGAAGGAGAGGCAGAAACACAGGGAGCATTCATATTGGCAAGGCTTCTCTGGACAGCAGAGTGGACAGCAGGACAGGCGGTCAGGCCGGCTACTCTGGAGAGGTTGTGCCCACCCTGCCTCCCCCCATCTCAACAGGACCATCTCCCAAGCTTAGAATTTTGGCTCCAACACGCAAGCGTGTGTATACACACACACACACACCACCACCATCACCACCATCACCAGCCGCCTATCTGCTCTGCGGAAGTCGGCTTCCCTGGGGCCCCTAGGGCCTGTTTTCCCATTGCCCACCAAGCCTTTCCCACCTGCTTTCATAGGGGAACCCTCAGTCATGGGTACCCCCCCCAGACATCTCCCAATTTTTGAGTCTTCCAGCTTTCTAGAGACAAGACCATATCAAATCTGGGATCACTGCAGCTGCCCCATTTACAGCCGAGCCCCTGTACCTCCCTCCCACCTCAGCATATCCCTCCTGCCTCTGTGAAGCCTTCAAGGCTAGGAGGGAGGTCAGAATGGAGCCCATCTTGGCAAAATGAGAAAAGATTAGAGCAATACATTTGCTGTCAATGGCAATAAGGCTGCCTGAACAAGGGAAGAGGAATATTTGATTTCGGGCTCTCCAGGGGTCTTGGTGGAGGAACACTGGCAGCCCGCAGCCTCGGGCCTGATGGAGTGGGGAGGGCTGGTCCCAGCCCCAGCCAACTGGGGACCCCGGAGTCCCAGCCCTCCCATCTCCATATCGACCCTATCCTCTGCAGTCACCCGCAGGGTTGCGGCTCCCTCCTCCTGCCCCTCCCATCATTTCTCCCTTTCCACTGCCAAACTTATGCTTCCCCTTGTGCTTCCCCGAAGCAGATTTTCCTACCCAGTGCAGGGTGATGGAGCAGAAAGAACCCTGCTCTAGGGGCTGGAGAGGAGGCCTGGGTTCTAAACCCCGTGCTGCTGCGTCTGCGGACTTCAGGCAAGTCACTGGGCATCTCTGAGCCTGGGGCAGTGTGGGGTTGGGGGACTACAAGGCATTTGGCATCCTGAGGTCAGCTCAAGCCATTCACCACTTCAGTGGTCTTGGGTCACCGTCACTTAACCTCTCTGAGCTCCCAGTTGTTCATCTGTAAAGTAGGGATGAACCAAATAATAAGGCCTATCTATGTCCTAGGGTGGTGGTGAGAGTCAATAAAGCCTCAGGCTAAGAAAACTGTAAACAAGTGTGGCATAGCATTGTCTCCTTGTGGGGATTTCTGGTGTGTTCCCTGGCTGAGGATGAGCCTGAGATTCATCCAGAAGCTCTAGAGAGTTCCTTCTAGCCCTAGGATGTGGCTTGGGACCCCACCCTCCCCAGTGGGCAGAGGGAGTAGTTTCTCTGGAAAGAACAGATGAGATTTTGGGGGGGGGGGGTGGGTATCAAACAGGCCTGAACTGAGGAGAAGTTGACTCTCCTAGGCCAATCCTGAAAATTCTGGAGGGGAAGGTTTTAGAAGCAGCTGGTCAAGAGTGTCTCTTTCCAACCTCCTACCCTCATGTTTATAGGCTAACTGCCCCCTGGAGTTGTGCAATGGGTGCATATGAGGCAACTTCTGCCCAGCTCTCCTGCAAATGGACAGGGTACTAGGCAGGAGAGGGTGCAGGGAGCCTAGGGAATGGAAGTAATATTCATTTCCAGGCTGCCTGGAAACATCTGCAGTGTTTTTCATGTCTCTACATCAGCCTGAGAAGGGGGTGTCACCAACATGAGGTTGGATAACGTGCCCATTTTTATATGCTGGAAGGGACTGACTCAGGAGGGCTGGACAGCATCACCCCATGCTGCCTCTGATTGGAGCAAAAGGTCTGAAGCTTCATCCCCAGGCTTGGTTCCTTTGGTGAAAGTGAGAACCTGGGCAGAGCTTTAAGAGGATGGCACTGCTTAACCAACGGAGCACAGAGAATGCTTTGGAAAGTTTAGAGCCCTGCACAAATGCATTTACCTTCATGAGCTGCTTTTCTGATTCCAACTTCATTTCCCACTGCCCCCCTGCATGGTCCTCCCCCCAACCCCGGCCAGATCTCACTTTATTTTCCACCTGACACATCAGGCTGATTCATGTCTTTCCCTCCCCCATTGCCTATGCAGATCTCACCCATTTTTTGAGGCCTCCGTGAAGGCTTGCCTACCATGCAAAGTGGCAATAAGGATAGACTTCCTTGACTTATTGTTCACTTTTTATTAACGTGTCCTGATCCCACAAGAGAGTCCCTGACTCATTCTCTGAGGGCCCAGACTGTGGTCTTATCTCCTCCCTCTTTGTAATTTTGGGGCTTTGCATAGAGTCTGGTACGTATTGGGTGTTAGGAAAACATTTACAACTGGAGGTGATGATTGTGGGGCTGGTGCTCATGAAAGAATCCAGAGTGGAATTTTTTTTTTTAATTTTTATTTATTTGTCAGAGAGAGAGGGAGAGAGCGCAAGTGAGCACAGGCAGACAGAGTGGCAGGCAGAGGCAGAGGGAGAAGCAGGCTCCCTGCCGAGCAAGGAACCCGATGTGGGACTCGATCCCAGGACGCTGGGATCATGACCTGAGCTGAAGGCAGCCGCTTAACCAACTGAGCCACCCAGGCGTCCCCAGAGTGGAATTTAAAGTAGAGGTGAGTGAGAGGGGCACTTGGGTGGTGCCATCAGTTAGATGTCTACCTTCGGTTCAGGTCCTGATCCCTGCTCAGTGCAGTCTGCTTCTCCCTCTCCCTCTGCTGCTCTCCCTGTTTGTGCTCTCTCTCTCTCTGTGTCAAATAAATAAATAAAATCTTAAAAAAAAAAAAAAGTAGATCTGGGGACGGTGGTGACCTTGCTGATAGCTGTAATGGCAGGTAGGCGGGCGAGTTGAGCACGGTGGTGTTGGCAGGGATGGTGGCGACTTCGATGATGTGAGTGTGAAGATGGCGGTGGTGAGGGCGGTAATGCTGGCGACGCTGGTGACGGTGATGGTGGTGGTGGTGATGGGGGCCGTATTAGTTACCTATGGCTGCCTAACAAATTACGCCCAAAACTTAATGCTTTAAAACAACACCCATGTATTATCTCATAGTTTCTGCAGGTCAGGAGTCTGGGCATGATTTAGGTGGGTGCCTTGGTCCCTTTCTCCCAAGACTGCACCCAAGGTGTCGGCAGGGGCTACAATCTCACGTGCAGTCTCCACCAGAGGAGAATCTGCTTCCAAGCTCAGGCCCGGGGCTGTTAGCTAGATTCTGTTCCTCTTGGGCTTGGGGGCCTTGCTGGGCGTTGGCCCGAGGCCTCCGTCAGGTCTTTGTCACCGCAGAGTAGCCGGCAACATGGCGGCGGGCTTTCCTCAGTGCAAGGGAGAGAGCGCCCAGGCCAGAGGCTACGGTCCCGTCGTTACCCAATCTTCACGTAACATCCCATCACCTCTGCTGTGTCCTATTCACTAGACATGAGTCATTAAATATGGCCCATACTTTTTTTTTTAAGATTTTATTTATTTATTTGACAGACAGAGATCACAAGTAGGCAGAGAGGCAGACGGGGTGGGGGGGTGGGGGGGGAGGGAAGCAGGCTCCCCGCTGAGCAGAGAGCCCGATGTGGGGCTCGATCCCAGGACCCTGAGACCATGACCTGAGCCGAAGGCAGAGGCTTTAACCCACTGAGCCACCCAGGCGCCCCAATATGGCCCATACTTTAAAAAAAAATTATTGCATATAGACACACATTGTTACATTAGTTTCAGGTGTATAACACACAGTGATTCAACTTCTCTATATGTATGTTGTGCTCACCACAGTGTAACTCCCACCTATCACCATACAACACGATTACAGTGCTGCTGACTCTATTCCGTATGCTGTGCCTTTTATTCCCAAGACTTAGTCACTCCATAACCGGAAGCCTATATCTCCTACTCCCCATTTTGCCCACCAAGCCCCCACCCATGCCTCTGGCACCCATCAGTTTGTTGTCTGTATTTATAGGTCTGATTCTGCATTTATTTTGTTTATTCATTTAGTGTTTCAGATTCCATACATGAGTGAAATCATACAGTATCTTATTCTGACTTATTTCACTTAGCATAATACCCTCTACATCCATCCATGTTGTAACAAATGGCATATCTCATCCTTTTTTAAGGCTGCATAATATTCTTTACACACACACACACACACACACACACACCCCATCTTCTTTATCTATTTGTCTCTTGATGGCCACTTTGGTTGCTTCCATATTTGGCTATTGTAAATAATGCTTCAGTAAATACAGCGTGCATATTATCTTTTCGAATTAGTGCTTTTGTTTTCTTTGGGTGAGTACCCAGTAGTGCAATTACTGGATCATGGAGTAGTTCTATTTTTAACTTTGTGAGGAACCTCCATGCTGTTTTCCATAGTGGCTGCACCAGCTGGTGTTCCCACCAACAGTGCACAGGGGTTCCTTTTTCTCCACATCCTTGCCAACACTAACAGAGCCCATACTTGAGGGGCTAGGATTACACAAGGGCACAAATATGGGGAGGCAGTGGCCAGTGGGAGTCACCTTAAAGGCTGCCTTCTACAATGGCGATGATGATAATGATGATGGTGGAGGAGGAAAGATGGAGAGTGTGACTGCATCAGGGTTGATGGTAGTGTATCAGAGAGTGAAAGTATTAGTGTCCACATGAGAATGGAAAAGTAGATCCTCTGAACTAGATCTGGGCAGAGGAGTGTCGCTGACTAGAGCCAGAGATACAAGACCCACTCTCCTCCACTGCACTCCACCCCCATCCCAGTCTGGGTCCATATCCATTCCCCTAGAGTCCTCCCTCCCCATTGCTTTCTTTGCCAATCACCCCTACCCTAAGCTGATGTTCTCTTTTAGGCAATTAATGAGCTAAGTAATGGCCAAATGGAGAGAAATTACCACCAGCAATCAAAGGAAGGAGGGAGAAGAGAGTGGTCAGAGGCCCAGGGGAGACAGAGAGGTTCTGCTGGTTTGGGGGCTGGGCTGGAGTTCTCACAAGTTGGATAAAGCCATCCACCTGATCCTATACTGAGTCCCCATGTCCTTGGTCTCCGGCTCCACATTCCCATAGGACAAAGCCCACCACCACCATCACTTTATCTTCCCTCTCTCGATTCTTCACATAGGCTTTAGTCTAGAGCTTTGCTAAGCTCAGGGTAGCTCATTCTCTCCAGTCCCCCTGCCTCTGGCTCCTTCCTCTAATCTCTCCCCACTTCTGACTACCTGCTATTTCTTTAAATCCCCCCGATATTACCTCTGTTCTTTGATAATCACAGAAGAAGCTCATCTTTCCTGATGTCTCATCCCTTCCATGACTATCACTAAGCCCCCTAATCCTACCCCAATGCCAAGGTTTTTAGGTCTGGTAAGCCAAAATAAAGCCTATTATCTGGAGAAGTCTCTTTAAGCAGCCAGGTGATATTGGGTGTCAGGGACCCAAGTCCTCTTGCTGTAGAAGCATCAGGTTGAGTGACAGGGGTAAACTATATTCGATTGGGAGTAAGGAGACCAGGATTCTAATCCCAGATTTGTCACTCACTAACCATGTCGCTTCTGCTCAATGTCCTCATCTTTTTAATGGTGGTAGTTGAACGTGGAAGGTAGATCAGATGACCTCTACCCCGCCAGTTCCGAACTTCTCTGAATCCCATGAGAATGGTAGAGGTCGAGTGGAGGATGATGGACAGGCTAGAAAGGCCAAGGGCCATGTGGCTGACCGAAGAGTGTCTGTTTGCAAAGGATAGTTAAACCTGGTCATGGTGGGGGGCCTTTGCTCTGTGCACCACTGGCCCCCAAGGCCACCCCAACCTTCCTTTCCCACATCTGCCCAGGCCTCCTACTCTCAGGTACATGACCTTAGAATTGCCAGCTCCCCTCTGGCCTTCATCAGCCTGTCCAGACAGTCCCACACACACACACACACACACACACACTTAGAGCCACTTCTGCCTCTAAGATATCACTCACCTCTTTTGCTTCCTTTCTTCCTCTCAACACACCCATATTTTCCCCACCCTGGTTCACACCTTAGCCTCTTCTCTTCTGGGCCTCCAGACAACACACCTAACTGTCCTCATACCCACCCCCCACCCGCTTCTTCTGCTGCACACCACCTCTCTCTCCTGGTTCTTCTCTTTGACCGATCTTCCTTAGTTCCCTTTCTCTTCTAGCCTCCTTTCCTGCAGCGTGTCCTGCTGCGCGCCCCTTAAATTTGGGTGAACTCCCTAACGCTTTGTCCCAGGCCATCTCATAATGGTAACATAATAACAAAAGCGAAAACAACTTGGATTTAGTGGTTCTTATACGCCACAAAGGACCTTCACATGTATTTTTATTTGATTCTCTCAGATAAACTATTCTCTTCCATTCAATAGAAGTCAATTTTGCCTTCATGGATTCTCTGAAAACTGTCCTTTCCTTTTTATTTCCATTGCCACTACTTTAATTCAAGTCTTTAATGCCTCGTCTTAGACCCTTGCTTCCGCTCCCGAGCTCACAATAGTGTGGGTCTTAGCAGCAGAGAAGAAGGGAAGGATGTAGTTCCCGTTAACCAACTGACCAAGGGCTTTGGACTTAGCTGAACCAGACCTGGCCCCACTCAGAACACAGTGGGCTGTACTGTAAAGATAAGGCACTCAGAAGTAGAGTCATTCTGGGGAAAAGATTAGGGTCACACACAAAAATTCAGCATCTGTGATTGGTTCAAGCATAAAGAGGACAGTTCCTGATGGAATAAGTGAAGGGCTGCATAATGAAATCCAGGAGAACCTCTCTGGAAACCCCACCCTGTCAGGACCCTGTGTCTGGTCCCAGATCAACTCCAGGCAACCCAATTTGCAAAGCCCATTGAGCAGCCCTCAGCCTGCTGGACTCTCTAGGTTAAGTCAGGACAATGCTACCCTAGGAAGAAAAGAGAATAAGAATGAAGAAAATAATATTAGAAATATTGAACAAAGAAATTTAAATTCATGATACTGTTTTTGTAGTGGGCTTTGGCGGGGGGGCACAACCACTGTAATATTGTTTTTTTTAAGGATTTTTATTTATTTTTGAGAGAGAGAGAGAGATAGCGAGAGCTCCAGGCGTGGGGGAGGGGCAGAGGGAGAAGCAGACTCCCCGCAGAGCTGGGAGCCTGGTGTGGGATGCAGGACTCAACCCCAGGACCCTGGGATCCCTACCTGAGCCAAAGGCAGGTGCTTAATCAACCGAGCCACTTTGGCACCCGGCACTATTGTTTGTTTTGTCTGCTCTTTAAGATGTTGAAAGTTTTTAAGAAAACCTGATTTATGAAGAGTTTAATTAACTCCATTTGCAGTCAATGTTTAAATATTTGGGGAAATACAATTTGCCAAATTCATAAGTTTTTGATTTATTGGTTGTATAAGTGGTATGAGAATATTTAGAGGAATGTTAATAATTGAATAAAGATTAATAAATTGGACATCAAAGTAGAAAAAATAATGAGTATTCTCCTTCATGCCCCAAAATGCTTGAGATATTAAAGAATTTATCATCCTAAACTTCTCATCTGTGATTTCTGCTGTCTTCAATTCCCATCCTCTTGCCAAGACCTCTGTGACCCCATTTGCTCATCTATATAATGGGATAATATTACTACCTACTTAGAGGGTAGCTTTGAGGATTAAATGAGAAAATTGCTTCCATAGCACTTAGAACAATACCCAGGGCACAATAGCTCAATAATTTTGGCTATCTTTATCTTCCCCTGGTACCACTTTGATCATACCTCCTCCTGCTCGAAACTCTGCAACTGCTCCCTAATGACCACAGACAAATGCAGGCTCCTTCCACATATCAAGAACCTTCATGTCCTCACCTCTGTCTGCTTTCCAGCCTTGGCCCTCACTATTCCCCCTCACCCACCAGACAAAATTACTACCTCTTTGCTTCACTCTCATCCTCTATGATCATTTCTCCCATTTCTTCCTCCTCCTAAAATGCCTTGCCTCCTTCCTGTGCCATTATGGCTACCTCAAACTCCTACTCATGCTTCAAAACCCATCTCAAATGCTTCATCCTCCAGGACACTCTCTTGGTGATCTTCAACTCTCTTCCTCCTCGGAACACTTGACTGGTAGCTCTTTCCTGGCAAGCATCACATTCTGTCATGCATCCCAGTCAGTTACTTCTGTGTCTGGTCCTCCCAGTAGGGCCATAAGCTCATTGAAGGTGAGACTGACTTGTAATACAGATCTTGGGGAACACATGGCTGCCCAACCCAGGTCCTGGTGCATAATAGGTGCTCTGTGAACAGATATTAGGTTCCTCTAGCTCAGGGTGATTGTGTCAGAAGCAGCAGGGACCTTCAGGCTCCCCAGGCCAGTGTCCCCACATAGACCATAGAGGTAAAGGAAACAGAAGGAGCCCACCGTCTGTGGGTGCCAGGGCCTCCAGGGCAGATGGGAAAATGGCAGAGCCACGTTCCAGGAGCACGCAGAGCTATCTCTGCTCAGCTCATCAGCATTCCCCCAGACATTCACCCCTCAGTCAGTCAACCCTTCTTTCTGGACTCTGGTGTGCCAGGCCCCGCATGAGGTGTGACAGACACCAGTGCTGGTACCACTTCCCGAAGAGGTATGCTGGCGTGCCTGCGCTGCCGTGTGTATGCGTATGTGTGCCCACACGTGCGCCCCACGTGCCCGGGTTCCCTTCTGGCGACAAGCCGAGCAGTCTGTAAGCCCAGGCTGAGAGGGCTGCCTTTTACCCTGTTTCCAAACAACTCCCTTTTCTGCGCCAGAGCCCTGCTTCTCCCTTCTGTTGGCCCCCTCGCCTCCTCCTCCCTCTGTTGGGGCTGCCGCTGATGATGAAATTTGGCTTACAACACCCTCTTCCTCCCCTTCCTGCAGGCCCGGGAGAGGATTAAGCCGCTGGAGTCTGAAATCGGAAAGATCCCAGCCTCGGCTCCCCAGCACCCTCCCCATGTCCCCTCCTCCTCCCCGCCCATGCAAAACCAGAAAATTAATCTCCCCTTCTGCCTGTGATATGGCGGGCTGCATTACAAGCTGGGCGTCGAGATAAAGCGGGGAGCCGCGGGACGGCGGCCTGGCGCAGGGGCCCCGGGTGGGGCCGGCCTGGGAGATAAGGGCCTCCCAGGCCATGAATTATTCACCGGCACTGCCTCCTCCCGCTCAAAGGCTGCCCTGAGCGCTGAGATTGCGCCTTCCAGAGGGGCCTGGGTGAGGTGGGAGGAGGGTCCACGGGGAAGGCAAGGGTTGCAGGAGGGTCCTCCCGGGTGGGGGCGGGGGGGGGGCAGGGAGGGGCAGCACTGTGCTCAGTTGAGGGACAGCTCAGAGACAGAAGCGCCCCACAGGGCCAACTGAAGCAGAGGATGGAGGATGTCCCCAAGCCCAAGGGACCCTCAGATCCAGCTATGGCCCCCAAGGATGCTCCTCATTTATGCAACTCACTAAACACTTCTGAACAGATATAAGTGCCGGGCCAGGGCCAAGTCTGGCATCCTGGAGCTGCAGATGCCATCCCTGCTGCCCTCAGGGTGCCCAGGATCCAGGGCGTCTACTGAGTGTGGGTGGAGCATAGTCATCCCCCTCCCTTTCGCCTGCCTTGTCTACAGCCCTTGTCCCCTTCCCCTCTGTGGGGTCTAGACAGCCACTATCCACTCTAGTAAAGCATTTCACCTTGGTGGGGGTGGTATGAGAGGATGACACAGGACAGACCTGCTCTCGAGCTCAGGAAACAGACGGTGGCAGCTGGTGCAGCAGGGGAATGGGAGGTCTGTGCTACGGTGAGGGATTAATGGGGGAAGTTTCCTGGAAGAGGAAAAGGCCCAGGCACTCCGCAGGTCTTTTGTTTCTCCTTTGTTCACTCTTCAAAGACCCATAATTTTAAAGCAGGAAAGGGACCTTAGCGGTCTCTTCCCTATCTGGCAGTCTCTGTTACCACCTCTCCTCACCCTTTCTCTCCACCTCAATCTCTCTTCCTTCCTGCTCCTCCCTCCACCTCATCTGCCCTTTTAATCTCTGCCTTGACCCCAATTTCTCCATCTCTCTCTTGTACTCTGCCTTCCTCTGTCTCTTCATCTCTCTGTTTTCTCTTTAATCATCCCTTTCTTCTGAAGCCATGACTCCCCAAGTGTTACGATGACATACAAATGTATGATGAAAGAAAGGTGCCCATCTGCTGGCCCCCTTCCCCGAGGATGAGGGAGAAAAAAGAAGGGTCCGGGAAGGTCCTGGATGTGCACAAGAACTGCCAAGACTCTGAGAATATCAGCAGGAGAAGTTTGGGAGGAGAGCCCCCCACCAGAAGCAGTGACACTGGAAAGAGATAGAACCTCCCCACCCCGAGAGCCAGGAGTGAGAGGTGCTGGGAGAAGGTAAGGACCACAGGAGACCCCTTCAAATTACAAAAGTGGGGACCCAGACTGGCAGGGGACCTTGAACCCCCTGACGCCTGGAGCGCCGCAGCACTCCGAATGAGTGAACAAGCCACATTCTCTGAGACCCACGTTCAAGTTGGAGAGGGAGGAGTGAGGAGGGGAGAGGGAGAAGGGGTGGAGAATGAAGTGGGGCCAGAGTAAGAGGAGGACGTGGGGAGAAGGGTGAGCCCCGAAGGATGGAAGAGGCAATGACTTGGGTGGGAAAGGGAAAGGGAAAGAGAAAGGGAAAGGGAGGACAAGCTAAACGAGGGAGGAGAGATCAGAGATAGGAGCAGGGAAGAAGAAAGGAAGACAGCATGGGTTTGAGGGGAAAGGGTGAGGGTAGCAGAGAAATGAGCGAGGAGGGTAAGAGAAGCATCTGGACCAGAAAAGAGAAAGCAGAGGCGGAAGAGGAGGATGGGGGGGGCAACATGGAACCCAGAGGGGTGGGGGAGGGGTGTGTTGATGGGTCCCATCAGCCTCAGGTCCACAGCCCCTTCCCACCCGCCTGCTAATTAACTCCTTAATTGTCTCTGCATTTGCTGAGCCTGCAGATGAAGCGGATGCAGACAGATTGGGGCTTGTGTGATTTCACGCATGGAGGAGCAGAGAAGAGCTGCCTGGGAGTCCCAGGGGGCTTCGCCCCCCTCTTTGCCTTCCTCCCTTCCCCCTTATCTTTGAGAGGCTGGAGGGTGCTTCTGTACCTAGAGCAGATGGGGCCATCTGCAAAGGAAATGTCCATGGGGAATTTGCCCCCATCAGCCTCTCAGGGATGAAAATAATACTTGCTACTATTGACGGAACACCTCCTGTTTACTAGGCACACATTATTTCATCATTGTGGGCTTTAGCCAGATTTTATGGCTTGTTGAAACAGTGAGGCTCAGACAGGTTAAGTAACTTGTCCATAATCACACAGCTCTGGTGTGACAGAGGTGAGATTTGAATCCCAGGTCTGCAGAATGACAAAGCTCTGGTGGCAGGGGTAGAGGGGTTGGGGGAGTGGGGAGAAAGGGCACTGAGGTCTAGGGACTACAGGAGCCAGAGAGGAGGGAAGTGTGGGCAAGGGATTAGGGATTGGGAGGAGGCAGAAGGAGCTAGGATCTGTCACATCCTGCATAAGAGGTAGGTGGGTCTAGAGAAGGAGAAAGGAACAGTGGGACAGTAATCACAGTCCTTGGATCCCTCAAGTGTCATCTTGCTAAAGCCAACTTCTCCGTTTCCTCATCGCTGCAGCCCAAACCCCTGTCAGTATGACTTGCCCCTCTGCCACTCTATGCTGGCCCGTCCCTCACTTTGACTCCTGACCTTGGAGCTAGAGTCACTTGTCAACATTCACCTCTCCCTTGACACCAGGAAATTTTGAAGACAGTGACTATGCCACTCCTCCCTATGTCCCCAGGGCCAATGCTGGGATTTCACACAGTGTAGGTTTGCTGAAATGTACAGGGCAGGGATTGGTGGGGGGGGGAATCTGTGCGGGAATCCATCTCGCCCCAAATGAAAAGGAAACAATAACGTGATGTACTTAGGTTGTGCATAAGAAAGAACTTCCAGGGTGTCTGGCTGGCTTAGCTGGCTAAGCATCTGCCTTGGGCTCAGGTCATGATCTCAGGATTCTAGGATGGAGCTTGGCTGGGAGATGGGCTCCCTGCTCAGCAGGGAGTCTGCTTCTCCCTCTGCCCTTCTCCCACCCCACTTGTGTGCTCTCTCTCTCTCTCTCTCTTTTTTAAGATTTGAAAAAATTTATTTCAGAGAGAGAGTGTGTGGGGAGGGTTGGAAGGCACAGGGAGGGGAAGAAGCAGGCTCCCTGTTGAGCAGGAAGCACAATGCACAGGATTGAGGGCCAGAGCCCAGGACCCTGGGATCATGATCTGAGCTGAAGCCAGACACCCAACTGACTGAGCCACCCAGGTTCCTGCTCTCTCAAATAAATAAAATACTTAAAAACAAAAAAGAAAGAAAGACTTCTAAGTCTGGGTCTGTCATACAAGGAACCATACTGAAGCCTTGATTTAGACCTGTAGATTCTCAGGATCAATGTTTCTCAAGACTGGCTGCTATATAGTAGAGGTCTTGAAAAGTTGGGAGATCTGAGTCCCACGTTCAGAGATTCTGATTTAATTGGACTAAGTGGAGCCACAGCACCACTTTAAAATCTTTCTAGGTGATTCAGATGTGCAGCCTGGATTGAGAACCACTCTCAGATTCTGCCCTCATTTGGCTGCTCTGGTGCTTTTGTGGCTGGATCTAAACACTCATACTACTAATAATAGTTACTTATTGGAGATTTACTAGGTACAAGCTAAAGTGCAAGCACTTTTTAAACATTAGCTTATATAATCCTCAGAAGCTCCTGTGAAATAAATCTTATCCCCATCTTACAGATGAGGAAACTGAGCTCAGAGAGGTCAAGAGACCTGCCCATCCTAATGAATGGCAGGACCCATTCTGGAAGCCGAGATTACCTGATTCACAACTTTTATCTTCCCTCAGACTCTTGAGGCTGCTTGTTGGCCTCGATTAGTCCTTGTCTGCCTCCACCTCACCTCATCACCTTCCTTCCACCCCCGCTGCTCCCTCAATAACATCCCAGGTGACTGAAGCAATTTGCAGCCATTTGAGGAAGCTCCATGTGTCACTCAACCTGCGAGGGTGGGGACTTATGGGAATTGCAGATGCTCCAAGATGGTCCTCCCCTCCCCTGAGACACTTGGAATTCAAGAATCCAGCCCCAAGCTTCCCCCAGGTGTCCCCGTTTGGGGCCAAATTCCCACTCTCAAATGCCCCCCTTGGGTTGATTCTAAGTATCTGGAATAGCGCTGCCACCCAGTGGCTGCCCAGGGATATGGCAGCCCTTCAGCACTATCTGGTGCTGCTGGACAGCTCCCCAACTCAAGACCAGAACCCAAGATCCTCCCTTCCCCTTGGCAGCACCATGAGCAGGCCCCTAGTAAATGGATCCCACTCTCCCTCCTGGGGTCTAAGCCCACACTCCCTCTAGGGATCTCCAGCTCCCTTCTCTCGTTTCTCACATACCCCTTGCTCCCAACACCTTACAACTTCTCATCCAACTTCTTTCCATTGTGCCATACTCTTCTCATTACAGCTTCTTTCTTCTCACTTAAAGCCCTGGGAACACACCTCTCACCTTCCTTCTGCCAGAGCTGTGCCAACCTGCAAGTGGATTGAAGGAGTTACTAGAGACAGAATTCTGCCCCCCCACACCCCGCTCCTCATCACCTGGCACCAGCAGACCTCAACAGTCTCCACACTAAGAGCCCCTAATGAGCATCAGCAAATTAACAACTTCCCTTTGATTGCTCCTTCTCTGTTAATTGGATAGGGACGGCCCCCCCAAGGCCTCTCAGTGAGGAGAAGGGAGGGAGAAAGAGAAGGAGAGAAGTGAGAGCTATAGGAGCAGCCCCCAGACCTCGGCTTAGTGCCCCAGAATTCGGCTCCATTCCTGAGTACAGCTCCTCCTTCCACCCCTTCCTCATCCTGTCTATCCCCACCCTCCTAACCCTCCACCTTCCCACCTCATCCCACCCCCTTCCCTTTCCTTGCTTCTTGACTTCTGTCCAAATTCCCTTGATCTCTGGCTATCTCTTCATCGTTCTCCATGCTCCTTCTTTAGAGGTTTAGCAGTGAGGGGCTGCAAACATGCCACCCCATAAAGCCAAGCACAAGGCTACAAAGATGGGGTTTGGACAGCCAAACTGTATGTTTGTTTATGTATGTGCATGTGTGTACATGTCACACATAGATGGGAGCAGGGATAAGAACAGATGAATAAGTGTAAGCTCCTGAGTGCCTACCCTGTAGTCCAGGCCTCTAGGATGTGTGGCGTCTGTGGGGTGTATGTGTGTGTGTGTGTGTGACTGAGTGGCATGGTGTGACTCCTGTCTTATGTGTGTCCGTGTCTCCACACGAGCAAGTGCTTGAATCAGTCAAGTGTGACTCGGAGCTTGCGAGTGTGTGTGTGTGTGTGTGTGTGTGTGTGCACGCGCACGCGCGCGCACGCGTGGGCCACCAGAGGAAGCAGCAGCAAGAGGCAGGAGCATCGATCCGAAGGAGACAGCGCGGGGAGGGGGACGCTGGGGGCAGACTCCCTCCCTCTAGCGCGCGGGGGCGCGCGCACGCGCGCGCACACACACACCACACATAGTCACACACGCAAGCCATAGGGCCTCGCAGGCAGGGAGACAGCTCCGGGACCGGAGGGAGGCAGAGCCGCCCAGAGCGGCCGGGAGGAGGGGGCGAGGCAGCGGGGGGAGCCCTCGATCCGGCTCCCGCGTCCGGGGACCCCGCGCGCACACCGGCCCAGAGACACCCTCGCAGACACTCGTAGGCGCGCACGCGCACCCTCTCCCCTCCCCCTCCGTCTTCCCTCCCGCCGCCTCCCGGCCGGACGATGGATCCCTGCAGATCCCGGGGCTGAGAGCACCGCGCACCGCGCTGAGCCCGGGCGGACCGAGCCGAGGCAGGCGAGCAAGCGAGCGCGCGCGGGCGAGCGGACGGAGCCGAGCCGGGCCGGGCGGGCCGCTCCCTGCAGGGCTCTGCGCGGCTTGCCGCGGCAGCCGCGGGCTCCCACTCCGGGCCATGAGCCCCTCCGCGCCTCGGCGCTGAGCCCGCGTCCGGCCCCGCGCCCCAGGACCCGCCGCCGCTTGCCGGGTTCCCGAAGCCCCCTCAGGTGGGTCTCCGATACCCCCGCCTTTGGCTGCGGGACTCCCCGGCGCCCCGAAGCCGGGACTTTCCTCCCCTCTCGCTTTCCCCAGCTGCTGGGGCGGCTCGGTGGCTGGGGAGGGGGGCGGGGGCCGAGCAGGGGATCTGGCTGCGTCGAGAAGCTGGACTGGAGGGGGGTTGCGTCCGGGGCGGGGACAGCTAGCTGTCATAGGGAACCGCGCCCCCCCCAAGCATCCACCTCGGGCTGCCCTCCACCCCCCAGCCCCCACCCCAAACATAGACACAGCCTGCGCGGTTAGAACTGGAGACGGCCCGCAGGTGAGGACTCGGGCTGGGCCCCTCCCCACCTCCCTAGGGGGATTTTAGCCCAGGTTTAGCTCACCTAGGTGAAAGCCCAGTCCTGGGATCACCCTTGACCAGGAGCTCGGGACCCTGGGTTCTGTCCGGCTGGGGGAGTTTTTGTCTCCAGGCTGGGGTGGACATCCCTGTCCCAGAGTGACCCCACATCTGGAGGGAACTCCTGTGCTGCCCATGGAAAAATATTGGGACTTCCCTCTCACTCTCAGATGACTACCTCTGGGGTCTCCCCTGGCCTGGGAGAGCATTCTCTTGGCCTGAGCTGACCCCAGAGCCCCTGCCTTTGGAGGAAGCCTTTTCTAAGAGTGTGTCCCTTGGGGCAGCCACCTCTGGGTTCACACATGAGGGAAGTGTCCTGTCCCGGAGGCAGTGACCTCTGGCAATGGGGATTCAGATTGGATGCGTTTGCAGGGCCCTGGTGTGGACCCTTATCTCAGGATGGTAACGGACTACCCCCCCCTTCCCTAGGATCCCCTCGGTCAGGATGGAACTGAAGGCCGAGGAGGAGGAGGTGGGTGGCGTCCAGCCGGTGAGCATCCAGGCCTTCGCCAGCAGCTCCACGCTGCACGGCCTGGCCCACATCTTCTCCTACGAGCGGCTGTCTCTGAAGCGGGCACTGTGGGCCCTGTGCTTCCTGGGCTCCCTGGCTGTGCTGCTGTGTGTGTGCACCGAGCGAGTGCAGTACTACTTCCACTACCACCACGTCACCAAGCTTGATGAGGTGGCTGCCTCCCAGCTCACCTTCCCGGCTGTCACGCTGTGCAATCTCAACGAGTTCCGCTTTAGCCAAGTCTCCAAGAATGACCTGTACCACGCCGGGGAGCTGCTGGCCCTGCTCAACAACAGGTGGGCAGCTCCCACCCAGCCAGCCACTTGCAGGGCCCCCAGGGCGCAAGCCTCCCAGCTCCTGGTGACCCCCATCAGGGTGCTTGCCTCTCAAAACCCACTCTCTAGAGCCCAGACCACCCTGTCTCCCTGTCCCCCCCCCCCCAAACCTGCCACTCACAGCAAAGGAATTGCGGGACTGAACAAAGCAGTTAAGGGCACTCGATCTCTGATCCCAGCATAGTCCCCAACAGCTCTGCCCCTGCCCAGCCTGAGCTGTGAGACATCAGCAGCCTCTTGAGCGACCTTTGCCACCCTCCCACCACTGTGTCTTGCTCCTCATCTCACTTGAGGGACGGGGGCAGACCATCTTTAAAGGGTGGAGATTGAGTATGTAAGACAGCTCCTGCCATGATCTCTCTGCCCATCCCTCCCTTACCCACGCAGCCACTGCGGATCGTACTGTCTTCTCAGACCCCATGGGGCAGGTCCTCAGGACACAGCCAGCCCTCCTGTGCCTAAGCCCAGGCCTGATCCCTGGGGCTGATGGCTGCCCTCCTCCCTGCCCAACCCCCATCACCTCCCCTGCCGAGGTTGGGTATGGGACCCCGGAGGCCAGATGGAGGCAGAGACCCGAAAGTCGTGCTGATCCATTCGCCGCTCACCCCTGGGCTCCAGGTATGAGATACCAGACACGCAGATGGCAGATGAGAAGCAGCTGGAAATCCTGCAGGACAAGGCCAACTTCCGCAGCTTCAAGCCCAAGCCCTTCAACATGCGTGAGTTCTACGACAGAGCAGGGCACGACATTCGAGACATGCTGCTCTCCTGCCACTTCCGGGGGGAGGTCTGCAGCGCTGAAGACTTCAAGGTGGTGAGTGAGTCCCCTGGTGTGGGGCAGGAGTCAGTCCTGGAGGAGGAGGAGAGGATTAGGAGCCTGTGGGCCTTCCACCAAGCTTGCTGCTCTGAGAGAGGAAGCTGCATGTCCCCTGGGTTTGCTTCTGTCCGGAGGAGACTTGGTTCAGTACAGGGGTCCATTTGCTCTGTGTGAGGGCCTCGGCATCAGCCTCGTGTCCACGAGGACAGGAAAGAGAGCACTCAGTGCACAACACACAAAGGTGCACACAGACACACATGGAGCCTGGCGTGCCGTGCCCCGCCCCCCAGTTCCAGTTTTCCTTCTGGGCCACAGGTGTCAGTGCTGGACTTGGGGGTGGGGAAGCTACAGCCTTGTAGCTTACTTGAAATGAGGTCTGAGGACCAACACCTGGGAGATGAAAAGAACTGCAGGGCTTAGCCACCCCACTTCCCAGACCTGATTCAGGACTGGCATTTTAACAGGTGATTTGAATTTAAGTTGGAGAAGCACTGTGACACATGGGAAGTAAGGGAAGCTCTTACACAGCTAGGCAGGTAATTCTCTCTGGGCTACCCTGCCACACACACACATGCATACTGTCTGATTGGGTTCCCCCCTGGTCAGCAAGAGCCAGGGTCTGAGGAAGTGAGAGATTATTTGGGGGCACATATTCATGACCAAACTGGAGGGTCCCTTTGCTTCTTTTTTTTCCCATCGTCTCTTTACTTCTTAAAATGGAGATGCCCCAGGGGCACATGAGTGGCTCAGTCGGTTAAGCAGCTGCCTTGGGCTCAGGTCATGATCCCCAGGGTCTTGGGATTGAGCCTGGCAGCATCTTGTCAAGGGAACCTGCTTCTCTCTCCCTCTGCCTGCTGCTCCCCCAGCTTATGAGTGCATGCTCTCTATCTCTGCCAAATAAATAAATAAAATATTTTTCTTTTTAAATGGAGCTCCCCGCAGACCCACCCACCACTCCCTCCAAGATGGGGCTGCCTTGAAGCCAGCATCTTAGAGAGGGTTAGGGAAATGGACTGGGATCTCATGTGTCAGGTGATCCTGGGCAAGTCACACAGGTTCCTGAGAGCTTACAACCAGACAGAGGCTGGAGAGGGACCAAGGACCTGAAGCCAGATGTGAAAAATAACACCAGATGAGAGAATGATGCTCGTAACTCTTCAGAAGGCTTTGTAGGCTCTCCTAGGCTGAATAAGTAGCTACATTCTCTCTATTTTACAAATGCACACAAGGGGACACAGAGAGGTGAAATAAGTTGCCTGAGCTCAACCAGCTGGTTAGTGACAGGTTCTGGATGAGAACTTGTGTCTTGTAAAGTTCCAACCTAGTGTCCTCTTTTTATTACCATCGCTGGCCCTGGTGCCATCGTGTCCACTTCCAAGTCTGCTCATTGCTCTTTGCAAACGCAGTCTTCCCCAGGACCCCCTCGCCATCCACGCCTGCCCCTAATTCTCTGCTCTCTGAGACTCCCTGTTTTCCCTGCCCATTTTCCCCCTGCTTGCTTGCTTCCTCCTGGAAGGGAAGCATGAACTGCATCGGGTTTGTGTAGAAATGTAGCCCGTGGTCATGCTTGTTTTTTCCTGCTGAGGTTACACAAGAATTCCCAATCTCTTTAAGCCCTGCTCTGCAGACCAGTCTCAGGGGCCTTTGTCAATCCTGCCAGACAAAGGTTATGTGGCCACACTCCCTGCTGAGCCAAGCTGATGGGGAGCAGAGGGTGATGCTCTTAACCACTTCCCTCTTTTCCTTTCTCAAAACAGGGAAGTCCTGGATTCTCCAGAGCCTGAGACCAAAGGGTTCCCAGGCTCACCAACGATGTACCCATGAGTAGAAGAAGTTAGGTGAGGGTGAAAGGCAGAGACTTCCCCCTCGGCAGCACAGCCAACACACAGCAGAAGGGAGCAGCCGAGGAAGAGAAAACCCATTAGCTTGAATAGTTTGTGGTATTGGGTAAAGGGCAGAGTACTTGGCTCAGACCGAGAAGATATAAAGTGGGGGTGCAGTAGTCCATGGAAATTGTCCAGCTGAGACTCCTTTTGTCCTGCAATCCAGAAAGATTCCAAGTGGTGATGCTAGGACATGTTCGGTTTATGAAAATGGAGATCTCGAAATGTGACTGGTCCATGTTATCTGAGGGGACAATTCCGAGTACTCAGACGGAGTTTTGACTGGTTTACGGAGTTCTGGAGCAATCTGAGTTCTTCTCCTTGCTTGAGGTTCGGGTAGGGGAGAGAGATGAGAGTAGCCTATGGGTGGCCCCAGCCCGGGCATTTTGGGGTTCTGGATTGCCAGAGAAGATTAGGTTTTTTATGTTTCTCAGCCCATGTCAAAGATTTGACCCTGAATCTGGCTGCACCCAAGGTCTCAGCCCTTCCTTCTACCCTCTCTCATTGACCTCCATACACACTGTCTCTGTATCGGGAACTCTACCACTTCTGCCCCTAGGGATGTTCCTACACAGATGGGATTTGGGCTGTGAGTCCATGTCTGACATGTCCCTGGGGGAAAAGAAGGGCTCCGGCCCCCTCCTCCAGCTCCCTGGCTCCAAGGGGGTGTGGACACTCCTTGCCTGATGCTCCACCTTCTTTCTCTTCTCCTTTGGTCTAACATTTAACATCTGCCTCTCCATCTTTGCCATTCTCTGCTAGGTCAAGAGGTGTGTATCTAGCCCCAGGACAGATGTGGCACTGACAGGAAACATTTGCCTATTGGGTCAGAGCTTAGGAGAGACCTCCTTGGCATCTTCTGCTGCTTTGAAACAGGTTCTAACTGGAAGTCCAAGCCCTGGCTCACAGTTTTTGCAAAATATGATGTGCACAGGTACACGTGAAGTCCGCTGCAGGTTTCCAAGGGCCAAGCTCATCCAACTTGGGAGAGCCCTGCTCAGGGAGGACGGTTCGGGAGGCATAGGAAGGGGCAGACTCTGGTCCCTCAGAGACCCCAGCTCCTCTGGCAGGGGGGTCTGCAGGGACGAGTGTTCCCCTCAGATGTACTTTCAATCCAGCTCAGCCACAGGGGACTGGTGGTCACAGTGTGTTTGACCAGGGCCATCCCCCAGCTGTAGCTGGGGCCACTTGGGAGAGTGGGGATAAATATGGGGAACCTGGGCCAAATCTGGGAGAAACTGGTTTCAGAATGAAGAGGCAGAGGGTCAACCTCAGTAGCTCTCTGCTGAGCTACCAAAAAAAGAAGAAAAAAAAAAGCAACCACGGAACCCATTCTCAAGGACCCCTCTTCCCTGGCCACCTCTTTTCCTTCGAGGGGGGGTGTCGGGTTGCCAGGGCAACAGGGTCGGAGGCTCTGCTCTGCCACTCCACCTCAGGGGCAGTCAGACCAAGGCAGGGCAGGGGTTCCATGGAGGGGGATCAGGGGCGCAGCTGTGTGCCTGGGTCTGGGTGGGGGCCGGAGGGAGTGAGCACAGTCGCAGCTGGTGTCAGCCTCCAGCTGCACCTTATCTGTCCCTGGCAGTGGGAGCGCCTGTGTGGCTGGAATGCTGAACAGTACTGAGGGGAGGGGGCTGGCAGATGGCTGCCCAGTCAGCCCCGTGCCGTTCCCCTTCTCCAGCTGAGACCCAGAGCCATTGCCTGGGGGAGAGAGAGCAGAGAATTCATCTCTGGACCCTGGAAGAGAGTAGAAAATGGAAATCTTGGGGGTGGGTGTGCAGTGGTGCCAGTACTCTCTCCGGAGGGGGTGGAATTGGGGGGACAAGAGATAGGGTACATGAATCCTTGCGGGGGCCCACAGGAGTGCCCCCCCAGGACCCTGGAGTGGAGGCAGGAATTCCCCAGAGGAGAGATGGAGTGAGGGGTGGTGGGCACAGAAATCTACTTAAGGTTCTGGAGGGGGACAGGACTCTTCTGCATCTACAGGGTTGAGAAACTGAGAGAAGCAGTGGGCATAGGTGGGTGATCCCGAGACCTGGAGAAGGGAGGGAGAGGCCATCTTAAACAAGCTGAGCCAGGAATGGCAAGTCCCGGAGAGAGCCAGGACTAGCATGGGGGCTTCCTCATCCCCAACTTAACTCTGCCCCTTCGCTGACACCCCTCACACCCACAACACCCTAGCTTGCCTCGCCCGCCTCCCACTGCAGAGCGGCTAAGACCAGGAGTCCCTGGGGAGGGCCCAGCCTCACCACTTGGGTCTGTTCCCTCCAGCTAGCAGGCAGTGGAGGGGCTGCTGCGGGAAGAGGCTGCCCAGACTGCTAGAGAGAAGGAGAGTCCCAGGCCACCCTGCTCAGGGGCAGAGTCCTGGCCATCTTTAGGGGTGTGGAGGGGAGAGGAGGCAAGGGGAGCAACCACAGATGGCAGCAGGACAGGAGAGAGCTGGAGTGGAGAGGCTAACTTTGGAGGAGGGCGTTCCTTCCAGCCTCATCCTTGCTTTCTCTCCCTCCCTCAGAAGTGCCTGAGGTTGGAGGGAGGAAATAAGAGAGAGCTCTGAGCGGAGCCGGTTGCAAGAATCCAGGGGACCCTGGTTAGGGTCGCTCTCTCTCTGCCTTTCTGTGTCTCTCTGTCTCTCATACGCATATACACACAAACATCCTTGGGATAACGTAGTTTCCTCTCTCTCGCCTCCTCTCCCTCTCCTTCCTTCCTCCCCTGCCGTTCTGGACTCCACCTCTCTCCCAGACTGCAGTTAGCTAAGAGGCTACTCTAAGTTAATTGATCTCCCGGCTGCTGGCTAAAGTAATAGAGAATTGATGTGAGTAACTAAGTGCCTCTGGGGGCAGAGTGGGAAATGCAAGGGGAGGGGGGAAGAGGAGCACTTCCAAGCCTTGGGCCTTTCTCCTGCCCCAGCCCAGGGAGAACCCAAAGCTCCCGTCACTGCTGCACCCGGCAAGCGTCCAAGAAGCCCGGGGTGGGGGTGGGGGGCTGCCGAGAGGTCCCATGTTTCTGCTGTGGGTGGAGGTTGCTTCTGAGCATGCTTCAACTTTCCGGAAGGCAGTTTCAGTCCTGGGGTGGAGGGGTGATGCAGGAGACCGGGGTTGGAAGTTCGATGCTCCACTTGGTTCCTTCCTGTGA
>PISX010005185.1:0-103173 GCA_004024625.1 Mellivora capensis | reverse complement strand
TGATGGTGGCTCTGCCAGGCTTCTGAGACCAACTGGACTTAACTTTAGGCTGTGGGTTAGATTTAGGTGGGATCCACCTGCCTCTCACATCTACCCGGGACAGCTGCTCCTCAGGAATATTCTTCTCATGGCAGATGGCAAAGTAAATGAGGGCAAAAGAAGCCAAGGAAGCATGTTCACAGCTCTTGCTTGCATCACATCTGATCACATCTCATTGGCCAAAGCAAATCACAGGACCATACCTAGTGTCAATGGAGTGGAAATTAAAATTCTGCCCATCCTAGTGGGAGGGGCTTCAGAGCGATGCCCAAATTTGCATAAATATATAATTCTGTTATGTGAAGGTTGTAAACGGTTGGGACCCATCATCCACTTTGTCACAATGGTGTGAACCAAATAATTTCTCTCACCAATGGGGGCATTTGGGAGGGATTTTCCTTTATGCCCACTTGACCTGGAGGAGTACTAAAGTGATTTTCTTTTCTTCCCATTCTAAAAAAATAGTTAAAACATATAGAAAAGTATAGAGACGAATACATCACATACTGAAATATGTACTCACAACCCAAATTTAAGAAATCTTTCTTACTTAAAAGAACCCCCTAGATTCATATTCTATTCTTCATATATGTAATTAAGTATATGTATTTTATACATATTTATAAATTTTATATATAATATATGTATATATATATATTTTAAAGATTTCATTTATTTATTTGACACAGAGAGAGGGAGATAGAGAGACAGCAAGAGAGGGAATACAAGCAGGGGAGTGGGAGAGGGAGAAGAAGGCTTCCTGCAGAGCAGGGAGCCCAATGTGGGGCTCTATCCCAGGACCCTGAGATCATGAACTGAGCCGAAGGCAGATGCTTAACGACTGAGCCACCCAGGTGCCCCAATATATATATATATATATATATATATATATATATATATTTAAGGCACCCCAATATATACCCAGTTGGTACTTGAGCTCATGACCCTAAGATCAAGAGTTAACGTGCTCTACTGACTGAGCCGGTCAGGCGCCCCTATTCTTTTTCTACTCTTGGAAATCAAATTTTTGAGACCTCCAGATAAACTATAAGTACATTAGTTCCTATTCCAGAATCCTGGGTCCCACACACTTGGTTATTACCATACTTACCTTATATGTGACGATTCATAGTACCTGTATCACATAGAAATTGCATTTGGCTGCAAGTAATAGTGCCCTGAAAAAAAAGGTGGTTTAAACACACAAGATATTATTCTTTGACAGGAGAAAGTCTTCAGATAAGCAGTCCAAGGATAACCTAGTACTTTTTCAGAATCATCAGGAATCAGGATCCTTCTATCTTTCTTACCCATTATCAAGTTGTCCTCATGGTTCGATATGACTGCTGAAGTTCCCTCTATCATGTCTCCTTGTGTGTCCTTTTTCTCCCTCATCACTCCATGTCTATCTTCTCAAATTAGGTACTTGGTGGAAGAGGATGATCTTCATGGATCCAGGAGAGTGACCTTTGGTCAAGTACATTAGTAGTGGAATATGTTGGAACTAGGACTTCCCAGCTCCTAAACCTATTCTCTTTTCTAGTGTATTCCCAATTTTTCTCTTCCTCCCTATAACAGAATTATATATCCATGTTCTTTGCTATGAAACTCTGTAATGCCTCCCACTGGAGTAAGTAGAGTGAACATCCCTGCCCTGTTAACTTTGGGCTTGGCCAGAGACTTGTTTTTTGTTTGTTTGTTTTGATTAATGATATGTGAGCAGCTGTGACCCAAGCAGAGCTTTTGAATGTGTTTGTACAACTTGGTTGAGCCTCTTGAACTTTCTGCAGTCTTCCAGGAGAAGAACATTTCCCCAGATATCTGCTAGTTCTAGAATAAGGAGATGAGTGGAAAAGACCCAAACCCAAACCTCAACCTGGATTCAGGTTCAGTGATCTCAGGGAAGTCCCTCATGTCATAACTAAAGAGCAAACCCATGAGTGCAAAGTATGTGCTTATCTTTATAAGGCATAGTTTTTGGAATTATTTGTTATAGAACATTAGGATGGCCAAAAAAAAAAAAAAAAAGTTGACTAATATGCCCACCAGGCTGGTCAACTCAGGAGAAAGAGTTAAGGATACTATTTTATACTCTTTCTGTTGAAAATGACAAGAAGTCAATTCATGTCAGTAGGAAAAAGGAAGGTATGGCTCACATTTCTGAAAAGCTCAGGGATAGATCTGGTGTCTCGTACAGCTGAACACAGAACCCAGATGATAGTGCAGGGTTTTATGTTTCTTTCTACCTATCCCTTGTCCTTGCTTCTCTTTGAATATTAACTTCATTCTGTGCTATGGTAAACAACTTCTTCCATGCTGCTGGGAAAGGTGGGAGCAAGCAGCTCAAGCTTACAATGTCCCCACAACTAGGGAACCCCAAAGATGGGTGAACCTTCCACCGAGGCCTGGCCAATCAAGGTGCTCCACGCTCCCGGCCAGGGATTGGCTCCGTCATGGCCAGATAGCCCAAACAATCCTTTTTCCCTAGAATTTTCATGCTGGGATCCTAAGGAAAAAGTATCCCTCTGGGGCGCCTGGGTGGCTCAGTGGGTTCAAGCCTCTGCCTTCAGCTCAGGTCATGATCCCAGAGTCCTGGGATCGAGCCCCACATCGGGCTCTCTGCTCAGCAGGCAGCCTGCTTCCCCCTCTCTCTCTCTCTGCCTGCCTCTCTGCCTACTTCTGATCTCTGTCAAATAAACAAATAAAATCTTTTTAAAAAAAAAGTATCCCTCTGATATTCTAGGGTTCTGATGGGCTAATTCCTCAGGAATAGGGGAGCAGAAATACTTCCTTAAAAGAAGAGATGATGGGGACGCCTGGGTGGCTCAGTTGGTTAAGCAGCTGCCTTCGGCTCAGGTCATGATCCCAGCATCCTGGGATCGAGTCCCACATCGGGCTCCTTGCTCGGCGGGGAGCCTGCTTCTCCCTCTGCCTCTGCCTGCCACTCTGTCTGCCTGTGCTCGCTTGCTCTCTCTCCCTCTGTCTCTGACAAATAAATAAATAAAATCTTTAAAAAAAAAAAAAAAGGGATGATGGTCCAAGTTCATATGAGCACAAAAGATACACAATTTAAAATTGGAGAAGTGTCTGGGCAACTTCAGCCCAAACCTCTCAAACCTTAAAATTCTAAAAAAGATTAATTCATTTTTTATTTAAACTCTTTTGTTGACTAATAATAGCTATCAT
Source organism: Mellivora capensis (assembly GCA_004024625.1). Lineage (NCBI taxonomy): Eukaryota > Metazoa > Chordata > Mammalia > Carnivora > Mustelidae > Mellivora > Mellivora capensis. The sequence goes on along the minus strand of PISX010005185.1, from coordinate 99,948 downwards.
GTATTAATTTTTCTTTTGTGTATTAGGCATTTATTCAATCCTCCCTCATAGAGATTATCCTATTTTATACAGACAAAAAAAAATCTCAGGCTCAGGGAAGATAAGAAACTTGCTCAAGTTCACGAAGAACGAAAGTGGTCATGCTGTGACTCAAATTAAAATCTACCTGCAAAGCCCATGCTCTTTCCACCCCAGTGTATCACCTGATGAACTAACTGGCAGTGTCCCTTAGAGCCACACTTGGGCAAAACTGTGCTAATCGTCTCTCCAAACCTCTCCCCACTCCCTCCCGCCAACTTTGCAATCCCCTCTCTTCTGGCCCCTCTCCTACTTGATGGTGATGCTCTGGGGTTGGTGTGCGATTTCTCGGTGTGGTCACCTTGGGAGCAACCTGAGCTCTAGCTTGTTCATGACCTCCTTCAAAACCTCTAATCCCATGCTTTTATGGCCTCAGTTCTCCAACACAGATGAACCTAATCAAGTTGTCGCAGGAGAGTCCTTCAGGTCATGGAATCACATTTGTACTTGACAAGACTTTCAGGGTCTTCTAAAGAAGGGCTGCTGGTGGAAGGGACCAGCCCATGGACAGCCACACAGGAGTCGGCAGTCATGTGAGTTTCCTGGGGTTCCTGCAACAAATCCCATTAACTGGGTAACTTAAAACAATAGATCTTTATTATCCCATAATTCTGGATGCCAGAAATTCAGGTTTAAGTACTGAAGGTTCAGTACTTCTGGGGATCCTAAAGGAGATTCTGTTCTGTGCCCTTCTATTAGCTTCTGGTGATGCTGGCAACCCTTGGCATTCTTTGGCTTATGGCTGCTTCATTCCAATCTCTGCCCTCATGTCCACTTGGCCTTTTTCTCTGTGCATCTGTGTGTCTCAAATTTCTCCCTGTTCCCTCTTAAAAGGAGACCAGTCATTGGTTTAGGGCCCATCCCACAGCCAGGATGATCTTATCTCGAGATTCTTTTTTTCCCCCCCAAGGGCAAGAATGTCTTTATTGAAATAAGATACTAGGAAATGGGAGAGGGAGACTCTCAAAGGCCTAGGGCTCTCCCAGTACCTGGCTACTGTGCCACCATAGCTGGCGGGTCCAAGTGGCTGAGATAGCCCAGGGCCAGCAGCCAGTGTCAAGGGCCTGAGAGGTTACCCCTCCCCCCAAGTGCCACGGTCTGTGCTTGGTATCTCAACAATCTCCCTGGAAAGGCTTTATAGCTCCTAAAAAAGGAAAATATTTACAGTCTAGAATTACGTTCATTCATTACTTAGAAAAAATCATAGCACATAAGAAAAAGCTATTGGGTGACCAATTCCTGGTCTTCCAAGGGTTGAATTGTATCCAAGGCAGGGGGGATTGGTTCTCTGGATGAATACAGACAGGGGATCCCAGGGCACTTCTGTTATCCTGTGGTTTGTGGTCTACATCTTTCAGGGCAAAGATGGTATCTGAATTATCTTTAAATCCTAGGTTCCTGAGAAAGCTTTGCTTAATTTGTGGTCTGTTCTTAGCTTCTCCATGTTCTTTTGAAAGAGATGTCATGTACCATCATACAAATAAATAAGAGAGGAAACAGTTTGATATCTTCCTTGGGAGCTCCCAAGGGCTAAAGGCATTGTCTTGCTTTGACCCAGGCCCCTAGGGCACAGCTCCCCTAAAGCCCACCTCTGCTGGTTATTTTTCCTGGCCTGTCCTTAATAACAGACAACTGTAATTTAATTTTAAATACCTTTAATCATCTGGCTACTTTAAACCACCCCCTCACAACTTCCCAGCCTGGCTCCCATCAAGCCAGCCATTTCTGGGTCCTTCAGTTTCCTCTCCTCTGGCTTTCTTTCTTATCTACACTGGTCAATGACCTGCTGCTCAACCCCATTTTACTGATGAAGAAATTGAAGCTTACAGAGGTGATCTAACTTGCCCCATGTCTGTGTAACTCGGGCAGTGGCTGAGCCAAGTCCCCTAGTGGCCCCTGCTTCCCAGGACTTTGGCTCTTTGAATCACTCTTGTGTGGGGAGAACATTCTGGAATGATCCACACTTACTTCCATGGTTGACTTCCCACCTAGTGGAGCATGGCCAAGGTAGGGAGCAGCACTTTGCGACTCTGGGCCAGGACCTCTCTGGATGGTGGGGAAGGAAGTCTCGAAGGTGAGGATGCACAGTAGGGAAGGCCCCCGGGCTGCTAGGAAGTTGTGTTTTCCAGATATCGTGGGAGGCTCTTTACCCATTTTACCAGCCCATTTTCTAGCTGAAGAAAATATGGCTTCCAAGAAGATCCATGATCTAGCACCCGAGAGACCACAGTGGGATTCACAGGGAAGTTTGTCACCAAAGGCAGACTGGAGGTAAGAAATACCACAGGGGTGCTGGGAATGCCTCACAGGGGAGAGGGTGAGGTTGGGTGCCCTGCCCTGATCACCCCTGCCGATCTCATTTGTTCCCAAATGACAGCTTGTGAACCGTTCCTGGGCTGTACGTGCATTTCCTAAGGAGCCATTGGAGCGGGCATGGCCCCAGAAATCACAGGTGACATGTTGTCAGAACACCATAGCTTGTGGGACGCCTGGGTGGCTCAGTCGGCTTCAGCTAGGGTCATGATCCCAGAGTCCTGGGATTGAGCCCCGTGTCAGGCTCCTTGCTTGGCAGGGAGTCTGCTTCTCCCTCTGCCGCTCACCCTGCTTGTGCCTTCTCTGTAAAATAAATAAATAAAATCTTAAAAAAAAAAAAAAAAAAAGGCAAGAACACTGCAGCTTGTTACTTTTGGAGAAACCGGTACCACTACTTTATAGCGTGTGTTGGGGGGGGCAGGGCATGCTCCCAAACCTGGCAGAGCCTCAGAATCACCTGAAATTCTTAAAAAATTATGGCTAAAAAAAGAAAAGAAAAAGTATGGCTCATTGGGGGTCCCACTCCAGCCTGGGGTATATGATCTGCTTCCCTGAGCTGCTCCTCAGGGAGACTCGCACAATAGGCGAAGGACTTCACAGCACCTTCTGCCAGCCCAGTGGAGCAAGGGTCACTCCGGTCATCGGATGGACAGGGGCACCACAAAGCTGAGCGGCAGCTGGTGGTCCTGAGAGAGAACGAGACAAAGGGGACAAGCAGGGCCTTCCTGGATAGAGCCCTGGGTTTGGATCCCTCACCTCACCTGAACCTTAATCCCCTCATCTGAATAATGGGCCCAGTCATTTCCATCACTGAGCACTGAGGTGTAGCCCCCACTTCAAAGCACTGCGGGGTTAAATCCACCATCCAAAGTGACGAGCCTGTGTGGGAGACTCACCCCACAGGTTCTCAGCAAGTGACAGCTGGTAACTGGAGGCCACACTAGCTGTGGGCCAATGGGCCTTTCTGCACCCATGGTGGTTCTCTCCCGTCTCATCCACACCTGCATCTGGGGGAGAACCAAAGAGTAATCCTAATACAGTCCGAGCGCACTTACCCGAGGATAGCCAGGCTGTACTGTTTTTATCAGGGCTTCTCTGGGCTGCGGCCGGTTCTCCAATCCTGGCCCGAAACTGGGCAACAACACGGAGCCTGAGCACACATCTGCCTGGCTCCAGCCTCCTTTCACAGACGGTGGTTCTTCTGCCCACACCCCTGCTGGTGCAGCCACAGGGAGTGATCATTCACTTCTGGGCTGGGTCCTTGACTAGGACGGCCATTGCAAGGGATGTTGCCAAGGGACGAGGGTTGGTTGAAAACTGGCGGGAAAAATTCCTGATGCAGGTCACACACCGAGCACCCCCGCTGGAGTTTCCCACACCATTTTCTATAGCACACTGACTGCCGCCCTCCAGGTTAAGCAAGCAGAGGCCTGACCCTGGAGCCAGGTCTGTCTGAATGAGAACCACACCCAGGACTCCTGAAAGGTGCTTTCTTCTTTGATTTACCCCTGAAGCCGCCAAGAACTGATCAAAGGAGAGAAGGCAGGTATGGGTAGAGTTGAGTGGCTCTGGCTCCCTAGTGCCTCCCTTTGGGCTCAGAGATGCCTGGGAGTTCTGTGGCCTTGGCAGGCTGGGTACCGTGGAGCTGGGTGTGGGATGGGGGTTGGGAAGAGAGCAGAACAGAGAGAATGGAAGGACTCCTGTCTCATAGGCCCTCAGTCACCTTAGTGGCCAGGGAAGGCTAACTCCCATGTAAATGACATTGTTGCTCAAGAAGTCACTTCACTCAGGTCGAAGGTCTAGGTTTTGAACCTTGGCCCCAGTGGGAGCACTCCCCTCGCCCTCCATCTACACCTGAGCTTCTGGGGTTCGTTTTCCACGCACAGGCTGGGCTGGCACAGGACCATCACCATTCTCATCACCAGGGATGCCGTCAGGCCCACAGTCTGAATGCCTCTGACTGCATCTACTTCCCAGCAGCTGCCTAGTCCCATCGTTGACAAATTCTGTACTTTCCAACTTCGTTATCAAGGTTTCTATTGGTGCTACTTCATGCTGAAGGTATGCTGCCCTCCCAGCTGTTCCAGCACAGGACACACCTTTGAGGCTACCTTGTGTGCAGCCAGCATCTGAGCCAGGGGGATGAATGCAGGCTCTTAAGTTATACACCAGCTGAGTGGCCTTGAGCAAGTCACCGCAACTCACAGGGAGGCAACTCACACCTCCCTGTTCTGCCGGCTGAACTAGGCCTAAGCCCACGGCATGGACTTCGGAGGGAACGGACAGCTGTCTGGCTTTAAGGGGCTTCTCCCTTGACCCCTTTCAGCCTCAGTTATCTGGCAAGGAGGGCCTGCCAGCTATCTTTTTTTCTTTCTTACTTTTCAATAACCTACAACTCCCAGGGTCAAGCTCTAGCCTTTCTTCTCTGTAACCTTAACCCCTTGCCTCCTGGGTCCTGATTTCCTGTCTCCCTGCTGAGCACCCACATCCCCACTCAGTTTTACCTGCCCAGCTGCACGTGGGCCTGGGACCCTGCGGATGCCCCGTGGCAGCTGAACAGTTCATTCCTGAGGCTTCTCGCTTTGCTCCCTCACTCTGGAACCAGGGACGGGAGGGACTTCAGACAAACCTTAAATACCTGTCAACTCCACTTTCCCTGGAGCTTGAGGCCAGCAATGTCCCCTGCAGAGGGTTGGCAGTCCCTGCGGCCTGAAATCTCAGCCAGCCCACCCGGTCAGTGTGGCTGGGAGGGGGAGGAAGGAGGATGTAGGAAAGGCTGTTTCTGTAATCCTTTTCCTCGCCACCAGGGGTGTGTTGCCTGCCTTGCACCCCAGTGGAGTAGAGGAGGGTGAGCTCCAAGGCTTCCAAACAAAATCTTTAGAAAAAGGAAGTGAAGAAGAGCACTCTGAACAGAGTAAACTGTTTTAAGAACCCAGATTACCAACGACTTAAAGTAACAAGTGCACTTTTAATAGGTCTATGGATAAAAACTATTCAGCGCAGGTCAGGAACCCAGGGCAGCCCCTACTTCTGTTGGAGCTATGCCTTGCACGGTCTTTGGGTCTGAGGTTAACAGGCTATTTGCATTATTTCATGTGATCCACAGTATTAGAAAAACAAGGCATTAGATCAGTTTTGATGAAATGCACTGCTGGCAGCCGAATCCGGTCCATTATATTCCGTATTTTTTCTTTAGTTCTTCTACTTTGTTGATGTAAGCTTTCATGGCGTCTTCCTTGGAAGTCCCTGGAAGCAATCAACAGGATTACCTATCTACCAACAAGAGCATGGTAGAAGAGCAGCAGCCTGAAAGCCCTAGACAGCCCCAGTTTCATGCTCAGAGGCTCAGTTTCTCGCCTGGAAAGTGGGGTTTCTCTTACCTGCACCTCACAGGCAGTGGCCGGGATTCACCTTGAAATACTGAACGAGCTCGGCCCATAGTGACTGCTCCCTGAAGCACTGAACCCCTAATGTATGTGCAGCTGTCCTGAGGCCCGTCATTGGCCTGCTGGCCACGTGGGAAAGGATGGACGCTCCAGACAGATCAGAAAGCCTGTCCATGGGGAGCCACAGTGACTCTCCTGGCCCTGCTTCCTCGGACTCTCATGGTTGGCTCTGCCCTATCAGGCGTCTGTCTGTGGGGCTTTTCTTTGGTGGAGCTGCTATGTTGGCAGGGAGAAAGCAAAGCCAGGCACCCTCTTCTCCCCAGAAAGGAGCTGTGGGAAAAGTTTCGAGAACTCTGAGCAAAAGCGGCTGGGCCGTGGAGGAGAACGAGGCAGCTCTCTGCCTTCATGCTGCCATCCAAAAGGCACAGACCATACCCCTCAGCGACAGTGAACCCCGGGTTCCTGGACGCTGCAGTAAGGGAGAGACGCTGGGAATCGGGGTGTTTTCTGAAACACTGCAGAGTGCCTGGGCACTGGTATACGAATGGCCAGTGACAATGGGCAGTCAGCCGGGCATTCCTGCTCCTGTTCCTTGCAAATCCTAGGAGTTTATTTCTTGTATGCTGGCCTTTTCTGAATCCGAGGGTTTTTCACTTGCAGGAAGACAGAGGGCCTATTCAGAAGCTAGCTAGGCGAGAACACAAAAGCTGGCGGGCCCTTCAGTGCCAACTTGTGGGTCTTGCTGCTGCAGGTGACACGTGACGAAGTCGGAGCTGGGATACTTCCTGCCTGCTGTTGCTTAGCATAGAAAAGCTCCATTCACGGGGCCTACGATGTGCCAGCAGCTTGCCATGCATTAGCTCATTCCTTTCCTTTATGTGCCTTTCTGGCTGGAAGGGAGCTGGAGAGGGCTGCTTGGGCTAGGGGATTGCTGCCTGCCCTTTCGAGGAAGAGGAGGGTGCGGGCAGGAAACGACTCCTTCTTGTGAAGGTGTGGGCCATGAAACCACTCCAGGCCAAATATTCACACCCCCTGCCCCTAGTCTGGTCTCCAGCCCCTCCCCTCCAGAAGACACCACTGCTCAGAGACAGTGCTCTTGGAGAAGGCATACATGGGATTAGGAGAGAAAGTAGGTGGCCCAGTTTTTTTCCATTTTGGCCAGGCCAGGCTGGTTTCAAGCATGTGCCTCACCCACTCTGTTTTCTCGCCTCACCCCTTTCACTCCATAATGAACAGTATTTTGTTACTAGGCTTCACAGACTAGGGACACTGATTATAAACAATTACCTTTCAGCTGATTCCAGGCATCCCACTTGGCCTTGCCTTTGAGATCCAACAGCCCAGGCCGTTCTAAAACAGGGGAAGGAAAGACATTAGATCTGCTTCAAGTTCTAATGGAGAACATCACTGACTCTCTGTGTCCTGAACTCATCTTTCATTTCCCTGGTTCCTTCTAGGCTCTGCTATGGAGTTAAATGGGTCTAGCATAGTGAGTTCTGCCTTCAGAAACCCAGATATACAGAAATCCAAACTTTTTTAAGATTTTATTTTATTTTTTATTTATTTGACAGAGAGAGAGAGGAGGGAGAGGAAGAAGCAGGTTCCCCGCTGAGCAGGGAGCTCAATGTGGGGCTCAACCCCAGGACCCGGAGCCAAACACAGAAGCTTAACTGGCTGAGCCACCCAGGTACCCCAGAAATCCAAACTTAAGATCCAGAGAGAACAGGAAGAAAATTGTTCTCATTACTGCACAGTTGTCTTAAAAGTTAAATAACTCCAAAATTCCTCCTTTTAAAAACCATACTTAAAGGTTTTTTTTGTTTGTTGTTGTTGTTTTTTTTTTTAAACAAGCACTACAGCCATTCATATGGCTTAACATTCAAATGCTGTCAAGGAGAATACTATAAAGTTTCCCTCCTACCTCTGCTCTCAGTCATGCAATTTCTCTCCTTCATGTTATTATTGCTATTGGTTTTCTGGGCTCCTCTTTCTGTGAACAGTCTGTTCATATCCTTGCCCCATTTTCCCACCAAGTTGTTGGGCTAATTCTTGTTAATCTGTGGGTGTTTTTTTCCCCAAAGGCAAAGCATTCTTCAAGTCAGGCCATGATTTTGTGCTTCCAGACCTGTCATCAGCTGCACTTGAGAGACACATTGGCTTCTTCTCTGCTGACCTATTTTACTGCTACACTGAGAACAAAGGCAAGAGGAGCAATCCTGGTGCCCGTGCCCTGGACCACTTTGCCTGAGAAATCTCAAGTCTCCTCAGAGGCTTTCAGAGCGGCATTCCCGGAAATGCCGGAAAGGGCGCCTGCGGAGTCGTCACCTAGGAAGAACGAGCACACTCCCGAAGCCCTTTTTGTAATGATGGACATGTACATTTGCACTAACTCAGGGCCACTGGCCACTTCTGGCCCTTGAGATGTGGCTTGTGTGATGGAGGACTGAGCTCTGGATTTTATTTAACTATTTTCAATTTAAAACTCAATATGGCTAATAGTGACGATCTGTGGGACAGTGCAGCCCTAGAATGAATTGACGCCTCCCTACTCAGGAAGCAACAGATTCCCAAGGCAATCTACATACTCATGTTAAAGCAGGGCAGAAACCAGGGTCTGGGAAAATCCTGTTTGGCAGAAAAGCATGTCAGTCCCTCTGGTCACCCCCATTTCCTCTTTCCTTTCCTGCCCTGGAAGGATATAAAGTTTATAAATCCAGCGCAGAACTCACCTTTGCCCCCAAGACTCTCTCAGCTAAGCCCTTCCTGGGAACTTTGATTTGGCACTCCGCTGGGCACCATTTCCTGCTTCCAGATGGCTGCAGCAGCCACCTACCTGCTCCACTGCCCACCCCAAGCACAGTGGAATTGGCCATGCTCACCCTCCTGAACAGAGGAGGGGGTGACCTCTTTCTGTGGGGCCATGGACACTGCTTCTGAGTCCCTGTCTAGATTGCATTGTGCTGTTGCCTCGGTACACATCTGAGTTTCAGGGACTCAGGGGCAGAATAAAAACTGTCCAAAGCTGGAAAGACTGTATCCAGAATACGGTAGTCTAAACTACTACCTCAAAGCTATACCAAGATATTTTTCAACATGGAAGAAACGGTTAGCAGGAACCGTTGTCAGCAAAATTGCTTCTGACCGGCCACAGGAAGCTAGCTGCTTCTCTGCTCCTGCTATCAGGCTTGGCCTGGCTGCCAAAGGCTCTGACTTTGATTCTGCTGGTCTGGGGTGGAAGTAGTATGATTCAACAAAGGTACTACTGATCCGAGAGCTTGGACTAAGTCTCCTCCAGGCTGGGGTCTCCGCTTCCAAAGATGGAAAATGTTAGTGATAACCAGTAAAGTTACCAAACCAAAAACCAAAAAACCAAAAAACCAAAAAAAAAACCAAAAACTAGGAATGAGCCCCATTCAGGAGCATGATCTTAGCCTGGTGGGGCTGGGACCCCCAGGAGCTATTACCATGTTCCATCTGAAGAGTAAGGCTTTGGGTGGTTTTGAGTGTGCAGTTCCCATAAAGAGTTCCAGCACCCATCAAGGCTACTGAGCCTGCCTTGATGAGTAGGGGCCTTCCCAAGCTCATCTCAGCATACCTGTGCTTTTTCTTTTTTTTCCCTAAAGATTTAATTTATTTATTTGACAGAGAGATAGAAAGACCCAGAGAACATAGGCGAGGGGAATGTCAGAGGGAGAGAGAGAAGCAGCAGGGAGCCTGACATGGAACTTGATCCCAGGACCCTCCTGGGATCATGACCTGAGCTGAAGGCAGATGCTTAATTGACTGATTGACCCAGGAGCCCCATACCTGTGTTTACGTCACCCACAGTTACTTGTTTGTAGTGGCCATAGATGAACAACATCTCATCATCTGCTGGCTTGGTCTTCAGGTGCTTAACGTCCTCCGCAGCTTTGTCAAACTCAGCCTAAACACAAGGGAGAGAAGAGGCCTAAATAGAGCTCAGCAATGGGGAGACACAGGTTGGAAAGGCAGCACTCCTGGGGTGCCTGGGAGGAAAAGCAGTTTGTTTTCTCAGCTCCCCAACAGGGCAGCCAGAAAAATTCAGCAAAACAAGGAGGGGAAGCACAGGCGTTCACTGGTTGGATGGATAGCTAAATACTGGACCCGTCACCATATCAGGTACCAGGTGCTGGAAACACAGCAGTGAAGGAGGCCTGCTAGGAGTGCCTGCAGGAGGCATACAAGTCACCAAAAAAGCATGGTCAACTTCCTGGCCATCCCTGGGTCAGGCCGGCGTCCCAGTAGAGCCTCGACTTGTGAATAGAGCCCGCCTGTTTGAAACCGGTGAGAGGGAGACAGGGTTTGAGTGCGGAGGTGTGGGCAGTGGTGTTTGTTGGACCCTCCGCCCCTACCCGCCCTCTGCGACTGGGCATTCAGCACCGAACTCTACTTCAGTGTTCTGACTGGAGAGAGGTGAGAGGAGTCAGAGGTCTTCCCACTCAGCTCAGTCTCCGCAAAGCGGACTCCTACATTAGAAGGAGGGAAATGGCCTCTGAGTCACCTCTCCCCAAGCCCTCCTCTTCCCGAACGTTGGACACTCAGCCCCTATGTCCCCTGACCTCTAAGTTGTCAACAACGGCTTCCTCGCTTCCCCATTCTGCATGGCGTCCCTACTCCTGCCCTGATCTTCCGGACGGGGAGCTCGGTCTCTGCTTCTTCCATCCACGAAACCTTCTACCTGCCATCTTTCTACCTAGGACCGTAGCCTCTGTCCCCCCGTTCCTGCTTCATCGCGCAGTACACCCCACGGGGAACTTTCTAGCAGCTGCGGGCGGGTAGCAGTGTCCAAACCCTGTAAGTTCCGCTCACAAAGCTCTGTGCAAAGAGTCAGAGCTGGGCACGAGTCCAGGAGGCACAGCGGGGGCGGAAAGGGAAAGACCCTGCGGGGTTCTGGCTGGGGGATAACCCCCCTCCCCCAGCCTGCAGCCTCGCCATACCTCTGCAGCCAGGAGAGGTACGCTTTATACCTGAGACATGCTGGCGGCGTTTCGAGAAAACCGGCGAGCCCGCGGAGACGGCCAAGAGCAGGAAACAGTAGCACACGACTCGACCGGCAGCGCCTTTAGAGGCGCAGTCGCAGGCGGCTCCAACCCTTGCCCGGTCGGAGACGGGCAGCCAATCACAAGCCAGCTCTAAGCTGCGGGGCGTGTCCAGCCGCTGCAGCGCCGCCAAACCCGCCCGAACCCACGTGGGTTTGCTCGCACACGCGCAGTGAGGGACCGAAGGGGACGCCGGGTACAGGTGGGGCCCGCGGAGGACGGGCATGCATGTGGGGTTCTGGGCTCGGCGGCTGTGGGGAGTGAACTGCAGGGGTAGAGGGGAGGGGGCGGCGGCTAAAGAGTAGAGACTTCTAAATTTGTTTCAGTCTTGGTCTAGAGTGATGAACCCGGAAGTTGCGCCTCTGTGCAAGTAACTTCTCAGGCCTGGGGAGGACGAGTGGGCTCCGCCCGTCACGGGGGTCTAGAGGAGACCTTGCAGGTCCGGTCGGTGGACAGCCGCGCGGTGGTGGGATGCTGGACTGGTTCCCGGAAAAGCGAAGCCGAGGCCTCTTGTCAGAGCTTTTAGCCCGTTCTGTGACCTAGTAATCTTAAGTTTGCAATCCTACACTGCGCATTTTATTGTGGTACATTTCCCCCACCTGGTGCATGAAAGGCAATGCCAGTGCCTTATTTGTCTTTAACAAACTTGCCCTGGACCCGGTACCCCGCAAACGTTTGTTAAGTGAATGACTCTTCATTCATAAATGTTTACTGAACTCTTAGCTACCTAACTTGGACTAGTTTAGACATTGATACAGCAGAGTAGGAAACAGATAAATTCCTGCATTCCTGCTACTTATATTGGGGATAATAGTTAATAAAATAAGTAGAAAATTTGTTAGGGGGTTAGGGAGTTGGAAGATTACAGTTTTACATGGGAGGGGGAGGGTAACATTTGAGAAAGCCTCTCTGAGAGGAAGGAGCATTCCAGGCAGAAAACAAGTGTAAAGGTGTGAGCAGAGTGGAGGGAAAGAGTAGAAAGAGATGAGACTGGAGAGTTAAAGAAGTGTCAGACTGGCTAGATGATGCAGAGCTTGGCCTTTATAGGAGCTATAGGGATTTTGAGATGGGAAACCAAAGGCTTTTAAGCAGAGGATGAAGGATCAAGGGGGAAGGATCAAGGGGAAGCATATCTGCAGAGTTTAGAGGCTGATGCTCCTGGTGGGAACAGAAAGCAGCACAGGTGGCGGGCAGAATTTAAAGTTGATGAGAATTTTCTGGTGGTTACAAAGCTAGGTTTAAGTGAGGTTGATTTATTGCTTGCTTGTTTGGGATATACTCCACTTTCCCAAAAAACAAACAACAACAAAAAACCAATTTTCTACGTGGTAGTTTTGTGAGCAAGTGAGTCCACAAAAGTTGCTTAATGGAACTGAAGTATTTAACTGGTAAGGATTGTGGGTCCCATGGAGCATGGTGCTAAGTGGTTTTCCTTGCTACAGGGCCCACTCTAGGCCAGGTTTTGAAATAACTGAAGACATGCTCTTCAACCTGTGTCCTGCTTTCTTTCCTCATTCCTCAGGGACCCATTTTTTGTGATTTCCACTTAAGAAAATGCTGCCTTAAGGCCTCCATTTACTGTTTCCTAGGCAATTGGCACTTAGCTTTTGAAATAAAGAGATAACAAGCCAGCATCTGAGATTTAATTTTTTATAGTAAATTTTAGAGAATATTTGGGGGTCAATAAGTTGTATGAATTTTTAATTCTATATTTCGATAGCATTGGAAAGGTAATTGCTCTTCATATACCCAGAAAATGCAGCTATTTTTCAGCTTTTTTTTTTTTTTTCAGATTTTACTTCTTTATTTGACAGACAAGAGATCACAAATAGGCAGAGAGGCAGGCAGAGAGAGAGAGAGAAGGGGAAGCAGGCTCCCTGCTGAGCAAAGAGCCCGATTCGGGGCTCGATCCCAGGACCCTGAGCTAATGACCTGAGCCGAAGGCAGAGGCTTTAACCCACTGAGCCACCCAGATGCCCCCTCAGCTATATTTATATCCTCGCTAACAACTAGCACACTTCGTAATAATTTTATTTACAGTCATTTTTATTTATTTATTTATTCTGCCTGATTTTTCTCCCCTAAATAAGCCAGGGAAAATAGGGATCATCTTGATTGGTCTGCGCTTCTACCTCTAAGTGCCAGGAACTTCTTAGGCACTGAGCAAATGGCAGGTGATGAACGAGTCTTTTGCTCTCTGTGAAATGTTATCATTCTGATTAGCCATGACCTTGGAAACTTAAGTTTATGGAAATGAATGTGCAACTATAGGCTGTGGTAAAGTAGATGAATTCTGATGCAAGGACCATGTAATCTCTGTATCACTCCTAGCTGGGAACAAAACACAACACAATTATTTAGGGAAGATGGGGAACCTGATAAGCCACCTAATCAGCCTACTTGGCCCTCCCCTTTAGTAGAAAGGCTCTTGTCATTTGCTGTAACCTGCCCTCACATCCTTGGGGTGCCAATTTTGACTACTCCCAGGCTACACTTGCTGGGTCTCAGTGTAAAGCCAGATGGGCAGCATACATTAACAGGTGAAAGCTGTTCTTACTCAGTGGGTGTGAATAGTAGTTTTTTAATATTGGGTTTCTTGGATAAACTAAACCTCTAATTTCTAAAAGTAGCCTAATCATTAAAAAAATGTAGTACAGTTACAGTAAAGCTTTACTAGAAGGCAAGGGCTAGAGTACTCACAAATGATGAATTCTATCCCTTCGGTATTTATTTTCACTTCTTGGCATGTGATTCCTGAGGCATGGCTCAGTCGGAGGTGGGAGGGGATTAGTGTGTTTTAAAGGGAAGGAAGTAATTGGGAAATGCTTCTGGGATAGGAGGTGAGCAGAGTTGGGGGTGTTTGTTTTGTGAGGGTGGAGGGAATTAAGAGCTGAGATGGGATAAGAATGCAGCATGGCTCCCGCCTCCCCATTCTTTTTGATTCCTCTGTCTCTAACTTTTCTGATGGTATAATTCCTTTTCTGGCAGCTGCGACTCCTTTTTTTTTTTTTTTTAAGATTTTATTTATTTATTTGACAGAGATTACAAGTAGGCAGAGAGGCAGGCAGAGAGAGAGGGGGAAGCAGGCTCCCCGCTGAGCAGAGAGCCAGATGCAGATTCGGGGCTTGATCCCAGGACCCTGAGATCATGACCCAAGACTTTAACCCACTGAGCCAACCAGGTGCCCCTGGCAGCTGTGATTCTTAACCAGCCCCTCCCATCTGCCATTCTCTTGTTCTTTTGGGTGTTTATATTCAGAGGAATTGTAGCAAGCTGAGTGTGAGAGAAGTGTGTGTGTGTGTGTGTGTGTGTGTGAGTGATCTATGTGTGTATGATTCGCTCCTTTCCCAAGTACTGTTTCTGTCCGGCTGACATGGGGCGGGGGTGGTTTGGCCTTAGGTGAGACTTAGAGACTAGGGCTTGGGAGCAGGGGAGCAGGGACACTTGGGGGAAGTGTCCTACGCTGGAAGGTGAGAAGACTTCTTTTTTTAAAGATTTTATGTATTTAACAGCACAACCAGGGGGAGCAGCAGGCAGAGGGAGAGGGGGAAGCAGACACTCCTCTGAGCAAGGAGCCCAATGTGGGGCTCATCCCAGGACCCTGAGATCATGACCCAAGCCCAAGGCCGAGACTTTAACCCACTGAGCCAACCAGGCACCCTGAGAGAAAACTTCCTGAAGACTTACTTAAACATAAGTAAAGATAAACACTGCTGAGACGACTCCTGTATCCCATTTGGAAATACGATTATGGACAGGAGTAAGGAAGCACCTTAGGAAGATATCTTGATAACTACAGTCGGTTACTCTAGTTCTTACTCAACCTCATTAGAAGTATAAACTCTTCTAAATCTGTTTTCATTTTGCCTGTTTCCCTGGCTTCTGGTTGCACATGACAGATCCTTGGTAAAATGCTTTGAAACTAGGTTGTTAGGTGACCCAAGCCGAAGGCAGCCGCTTAATGACTGAGCCACCCAGGTGCCCTGACAGTGCCATTTAAAAAGCTTTATTTTTGACATGATGCACTAAAAAATGACAACAACAACAAGAACAAAACAGAACAACCCAGCACGCTAATTTTTATTTTGAGGCAATTGTAGGTTCACATGAAGTTTTTAAGAATACATAGATCTCTTATATATCCTTTTCACATTTCTCCCAGTGGTAACATCTTGCAAAACTATAATACGTACCATAATCAGTACATTAACATTGAAATATTTAAGATAAAGAAACTTCCCATCATCAAGAAGCCCTTATATTATCCTATGCTAAGGAAATCTGTGTGATTTTAAAAGGTTAAAGCTTTTGCAGGTGCCTGGGTGGCTCAGTTGGGTAAATGACTGCTTTTGGCTCAGGTCATGAACCCAGAGTCCCGGGATTGAGTCCCACATTGGGCTTCCAGCTCCATGGGGAGTCAGCTTATCCCTCTGACCTTCTCCCCTCTCATGCTCTCTTTCACTTTCTTTCTCAAATAAATAAAATCTTAAAAAAAGATAATATTTTTAAAAGTATTAAAAAAAAAGCTTTTGCAACTTTATTACTGGTTATATAAATTTGGCCATTATAATGTCCAAGCAGTTGGGAAAAAATCAAGTAAGTGCTTGTTTTTATAGCAGTTCTCATTAAAAATATTCATATGATAATGTCTATAAACATCATCACTTTGATTATAGTAGATGTAGTATTGTGATAAATTGTTTAATGGGGGGAAAGCTTTTCATTATTGAATATGATGTTAGCTATGGGTTTGTCGTATATGGTCTTTACTGTCTGCTCTCTTCATTGAGAGTTTTTGTTTTAAACATGTTGAATTTTGTTAAATGCTCTTTCAACATCTATCAAGATAATCGTTATTTTTATCCTTCAGTTTGTTAATTTGGTTTATCACATTGATTTGTGGATGTTAAACTATAGTTGGATGCCTGGAGTAAATCCCACTTGATTGTGGCGTCTGATTTTTTAATCTATTGTTGAATTGGGTTTGTTAATATTTTGTTTGGGATTTTTGCATGTGTGTTTATCAGGGATATTGGCCTGTAATTTTCTTTTTTGGTGGTATCTGTCTGGTTTTAGTATCAGGGTGATGCTGACTTTGTAAAATGATTTTGGAAATATTCTGTCCTTTCAGTTTTTCAGAATAATTTGAGAAGGATGGGGACTAACTCTTTAAATGTTTGGTAGGATTCATCTCTGAAGCCATCTGTCCCTGGACTTTTGTTTTTTGGGAGTTTTAAAATTACAGTTTAATTTCATTACTTGTAATCAGTCTATTCACATTTTTTAAAAATTTATTTATTTATTTATTTGACAGAGAGATATCACAAGTAGATAGAGAGGCAGGCAGAGAGAGAGGGGAAGCAGGCTCCCCACTGAGCAGAGAGCCTGATGTGGGACTCTATCCCAGGACCCTAAGATCATGACCTGAGCTGAAGGCAGAGGCTTAACCCACTGAGTCACCCAGGTGCCTCTGTCTATTCACATTTTCTATTTCTTCATGATTCAGTCTTGCAAGGTTGTGTGTTTCTAGGAATTTATTCATTTCTTCTTGGTTTTCCAGTTCAAAGTATTTTCTTTGATCCTTTGTATTTCTGTGGTGTCAATTTTAAGTCCTCTTTCATTTCTGAATTTATTTGGATCCTCTCTGTTTTTGTTTTGTTTAGTTTTTGATGAGTTAGTCTAGCTAAAAGTTTGATTTTATCTTTTCAAATAGCCAGCTTTTAGTATTGTTGATCTTCTGTTTTCTTATTGCTATTTATTTCTGCTCTGATCTTTATTAGGTACTACTAAATTTGGGCTTTGTTCTTTTTCTAGTTCCTTTAGGTTTAAAGTTAGACCATTCATTTGTGATTTTCCTTGTTTCTGGAGATAGGCCTGTATTACTCTGAAATTCCCTTTATAACTTCTTTGCTGCCTCCCATAGATTTTGGAAAGTTATGTTTCCATTTTCATGTGTTTCAGATATTTTTTTATTTCCTTTTGATTTCTTTGTTTGACCCATTAGTTATTTAGTCTGCATGTGTTTGTGTTTTTTTCCAGTTTTCTTCTTGTGATTGATTTCTAGTTTCATACTGTTGTGGTCAGAAAAAATTCTTGATATGATTTTAGTCTTGAATTTTGGAGACTTGTCTTTTGGGCCAACATGTGATCTTCCTAGAGAATGTTTCATATACACTTGAAGAGAATGTATATTCTGCATTTGGATGAAAATGTTCTATATATATATCTATTTAGTCCATCTGGCCTAATGTGTTGTTTAAGGCCAGTGTTTCCTTATTAATTTTTCTCTCTGGATGATATATTCATTAGTGTAAGTGGGATATTAAAGTCTCCTACTGTTATGGTATTATTGTAAATTCCCCCCCCCCTTTTTTTAAAAGATTTTTATTTATTTATTTGACAGAGATCACAAGTAGGCAGAGAGTCAGGCAGAGAGAGAGAGAGAGAGGAGGAAGCAGGCTCCCTGTTGAGCAGAGAGCCCGACGCGGGACTCGATCCCAGGACCCTGAGATCATGACCTGAGCCGAAGGCAGAGGCTTAACCCACTGAGCCACCCAGGCGCCCCATAAATTTTTCCCTTTATGTTTGTTAATATTTGCTTTATATGTTTAGGGACTCCTATGTTGGGTGCATAAATACTTATGAATGTTATATTCTCCTGTTGGATTGACCCCTTCATCATTATGTAATATTCCTCTTTGTCTTTTGTTACAGTCTTTAAGTTCTTTTGTCTGATACATGTATTGCTACTCCAGCTTTCTTTTCATTTCCATTTGCATGGAATATCTTTTTCTATTTTTTCACTTTCATTCTGTGTGTCTTTAGAACCAAAGTGAGTTTCTTGTAGGTCACATATAGATAGGTCTAGTTGTTGTTGTTGTTTTTTTTAACCCAGTCACCCTGTCTTGATTGGTGCATTTAATCCATTTACATTTAAAGTAATTATTGATACGTATGTACTAATTGCTATTTTCGTTGTTTTTTGGTTGTTTTTGGCGTTCTTCTCTGTGCCTTTCTTTTTCTCTCGATCTCTTCCCTTGCGGTTTGATGGTTTCCTTTAGTGTTACATTTGGTTTCTCTTTATCTTTTTGTGTGTATCTGTTGTAGGTTTTTGGTTTGTTGTTACTCTGAGGTTTATGTTTGAGATATGTTTGTTTTAACCTGATAGTGCTTACGTTTGAGTGCATTCTATAAGTTTGTTCCTTTTTATTGCCAAGTAATACTCTATTATATGAATGAACTAGTTTAACAATCATCTGCTGAAGGGCATCTGTATTGTTTCCATTTTTGGCCATTACCAATAAAGCTGCCACTAGTCACTTATGTGCAGATTTCTGTGTGAACATATTTTCATTTTTCTGAGATAAATGTCCAGGAGTGCAATTCTGGGCCATATTGCCACTTCATGTTTGGTTTTGTAAGAAGCTGCCATTGTGGCTGCACCATTTTACATCCTTACTAGCAACAAATGAGAGATCCAGTTTTCCCACATCCTTGCCAGCCTTTGGTATTATCACTCTTTTTTATTTTAGGTATTTTGATAGATTTGTAGCAGTAGCTCATTGTGATTTTAATTTTCATTTCCTAATGGCTAATGGAGTTGAACATCTTTTCATGTGCATATTTGCCATCTGAGTATCTCTTCTGTGAAATGTCTCTTTGTGTCTTTGTACATGTTTTATTTTTATTTTTTAAGATTTAGACAGGACAAGAGAGGGAACACAAGCAGGGGGAGTGGTAGAGGGAGACCAGGCTACCCACTAAGCAGGGAGCCCGATGCAGGGCTCTATCCCAGGTCTCAGGGATCATGACCCGAGCTGAAGGCAGATCCCCAATGACTGAGCCACCCAGGTGCCCCTCTTTGTACGTGTTTTAATTGTGTTTTTTCAGTGTTGAGTTTTGAGAGTTCTTTATGTATTCTGGGTACTAGCCCTTTGTTGGATATGTGGTTGGCAAATATTTTCTCACTGTTTTTAGCTTATCTTTTCATCCTCTTCCAGAGTCTTTCATAGAGCATAAGTTTTTTTATTTTGACTGAAATCCAACTTACCCATTTTTCCTTTTATGGATTGGACTTCTGGCATCTAATAACTCCTTGCCTAATTCTATATCCTGAAGATTTTCCATTTTTTAATTTTCTATTTTTTAAAAGTTTTATAGTTTTGTATTTAATAAATGCAAATAACACTAATAACATAAATTTTGTATATAGTGTAAGATTTGGGTTGAGGTTCTTTTTTTTCAAGTTTTTATTTAAATTCCAGCTAACATACAGTGTCATACTAGTTTCAGATGTAGAATTTAGTGATTGATCACTTACATAAAACACCTAGTGCTCATCACAGCAAATGCATCCCTTAACCTATCCCCCTCACCCACCTGAAGTTCTTTTCTTTTCTTTTTTTCCTCCTGCTGTCTAATTGCTTCAGCACCATGTTGGAAAAATATCTTTCCTCTATTGAACTGCTTTTCACCTTTATCAGTAATCTGTTGGGCATATTTATGTGGTCTTTTACTGGGTTTTCTCTCTGTTCTAGTGATATATGCATCTATTCCTCCATTAATACCACAGAATTGATTACTAGAGCTATGTATTAAATCTTGAAATTGGATAAGCAGATTCCTCCAACTTTATTCCTTTTTTACAAAACTGTGCTAGCTATTCTAGTTCCTTTATTTTTCCATATAAATTTTACAATAATGTCTATGTCTACAAAAAAACTTTTTATGATTTTGATGGGAATTGGATTAAATTTGTATATCAGTATGGGGAGAATGGATATATTTACTCTCGGGTCTTCTGATAATATGAATTCCACATGTTTTAGCTTTCATTTTGATCTTCTTTAATGTATTTGATCAGTAGTTTGTACTTTTTAGCATATAAGTCCTGTACATATTTTGTTAGATTTATGCTAATTTGTTTTTGAGTGATTGCAAATGGTATAGTATTTTTAATTGTGTGCATGTGTTCATTGCTAGTATATAGAAATACACTTGGTTTTTATATGTTTATCTTGCATCTGTGACTTTCCTGAGCTCACTTATTCTAAAAATTTTTTTTTCTTGTAGCTCCTTTGGATTTTCTCTATAGATAATCATGTCATCTGCAAATATATCCAGGGTTGTGTAGAATAAGAGTGATGAGAGAGAAAAAAAGTGATTCGGTAGATATCCTTGCCATGTTTCTCATCTTAAGGAGAAGGCATTTAGTCTTTCACCATTAAATATAATGTTAGCTGTGGATTTTTTTATAGATATGCTTTATAAATTTGAGATAGTCTCCCTCTATTCCTATTTTTCTGAGAGTTCGTATCATGACTGGATGTAGACATTTGTCATATGCTTTTTTTGTTTGCTTGTTGTTTGCATTGATTGATGTGATTATGTGATTTTTCTTCTTTAGCTTTTTATTGTGGCAGATTACACTGATTACTTTTCAAATATTGAACTAGCTTTGCTTCCTTGGAAGAAACCCCAGTTGGTCATGACATATAATTCTTTGTATGTATTGCTGAATTCTGTTTTCTAATATTTTAAGGATGTTTGCATCTGTATTTAAAAGGCATAAACGTCTATAGTCTTGGAAGATTCTGTCCTACATAACAAGCCTGGCCAGATCCTGACTTGAATGCCCTTCACGGCAAGGTGGGGGTACCAATCACTGTAGCTAAAACTGGGGACAGATTTCTTACCACCTTTTCTAATTGGAGACTCATTATAGGGAAAACTACCCATAGGGTACACTTGACATAATGAGCCACTTAGTCTTCCTGGAGCACCCCCCTGCCCCCCTGAGTAATTAAGATTAGTTTTGGAGTGATTGCTACTGTTGGCCTGCTTGTTGGTTACCCAGAGCTTGCTCATGTGTTTTTAAAAATACCTGCAGGTCTAAGATGCAAATAACAGTGTTTTGGGGAGGAGGCAAGTTAATACTGACTTCCACAAAAAAATCACAGGCCCAAGGGTGCACATGGTGTCCTTGGAAAGAAATTGCTTTACAGTTTGACTGGGACCCACGTGGCTCAGAGGGCACAAGGCATCAAGACCTCCAGTATAACCTTCGGCCATCTGGTAGGCATGACGGTTTTCACTCGAGTACACATCATTGCATTTGGAACTTATTTTTGGAGGGACTGCCTAAGGGCAGTTAGTCTGGTTTGCCTTGTCTGTGCCACTAGCTGAGAGGTGTTTGTCCACTGGGGTAGCTGTGGGAAGTGGGGGAGGCACAGTAGTGAAGAAGACACCTGGAAATGTGGGCAGGTGTTTTGCGTGGGAGTCACAGAGGCTGGGATATGTTTCTTTTCTTTTTCTTTTTTTTTTTTTTTAAAGATTTTATTTATTTATTTGTCAGAGAGAGAGAGCGAGCGAGCGAGCACAGGCAGTCAGAGAGGCAGGCAGAGGCAGAGGGAGAGGCAGGCTCCCTGCCGAGCAAGGAGCCTGATGTGGGACTCGATCCCAGGATGCTGGGATCATGACCCGAGCCGAAGGCAGCCGCCCAACCAACTGAGCCACCCAGGCGTCCCTGGGATATGTTTCTGATAGACTGTTCTGGTAACAGTGATCCTATTGTGGTCACAGCCATCTTTCAGGAGTTGGGGGATTCAGGTATCAGTAAATTAGAGGTGCTTAGAATCGTTCGGGGGAAATTCAGCAGGGTGTTTTGCTTCATGAGGACTTCAGCAGGGGTAGGTAGTTTTTAAGACAGGAGACCTCTAATGAGCGACACCCCCCCCCCCCCATCTCCTGGGGTAGAAGTTGTTCTCTATGGACATGTCCGAGATATTGAGTTTGTTTCCCTCCCTCCACCCGGACAAAAATCTGTGTTTCTCATTCCAGTGCTATAACGTTACCTTTCTTCTGATTAGCTCCTATTCCCTGAAGGGTTTTTTAGTTTGTTTGTTTTTTAAGATTTTAAGCTCCCACCCCCAACGTGGGGCTCAAACTCATGACCCCAAGATCAAGAGTTGCACACTCCACCAACTGAGCCAGCCGGGCTCTGCACCCCGCTGAAGGGAATTTTTGTAAAACTCACAGAGACCTGTTATGTCCCCCACTTTGGCCTGTAGTGTGTTTGCATGGTCATTATGCTTGTGATCTAGGACCTGGTCTGTTCAACAAGAGAATCCAGAATTCAAGTCCCCCAATCCCCTTTTGGCTCCTTGTCACATGGAGGGTGCAGCAATTTGGCTGGCGGGGGGCGTCTGTAGAGGAAAGAGAGAAGCATTATAAGTAATGGCCAGGGTGGAATCCCAGGATTTCACATTGGTCTGTATAAACCACTCTCCCCTGCCCAGTCCTGTTTGTTCAGGTCATTACTGGGAAATGGCTGCGAGAGGACGGTTCTTTTCTGGGGGCAGTCACATTCGGAGCAGACCGCCGCCCCACTGTATGTGCTCCTGGAGGTTGCGCAGGTAGATGGAGAAATCTTTTAGAGTTGGTTTTTCCGGAGGTTTTTTCAATGTGTCATGATGCCAGATGGCTGTGGATGGTGGAGGAGGGGAAGTCTGTGGACTACCTTGACTTTTAGCCCATTGTTCCTTGGCATTGGTGATAAATGTTGAACCATGGTCAGCCTGCAAATAGGGTGGAAAACCAAACACATGGTGCAGATTCATTTCAAGGGTCACAGTGGCATGACTGGAGTCAGGTGATTTGGAATATTAACACCCAAACCTGGGAAGAACTGCTATGGGGAGTGTGGTGTCCCGAGAGGAAGTCAGAGGTTGAATGTTGTACATCTGCTGGGAGTGGGTCAGGACAGCAGTGTGTGCCGTGTGGCCTCCCTCACTCTGGGACCAACACTTCAGCTTCTGGCTGGAGTCCCAAGTCTGGTGGAGTCCCTGCCTTGGACGTAGAGTTCTTCTTGTTGTGCCCATGCCTGAGGACAGACCAAGATGGCGGCCGTGGTGGGTCTGGGCGGTGTGGGCTCCAGCAGCAGCTGGAGGCCAGGGGGTCTCATCAGAGAACAGGCCCTTGTGTGGGCATCTAGGGGAGTTGACCCGGTTCAGCCAACAGCTGAGAGTTGTCACAGTTCACAGCCCAGTTGATGGTTTTCCAAGAGGTAGATCAAACCACTAGGCTCTTGGTGACAGCTCAAATGTCAGTAAAAACGCAAGCTCCATCTGTGGGAACATTAGCCAGGGCTGTGGGAACGGACTTGAGTTCTGCCCACTGAGCAGAGGGACCGTGTGCATTTTTGGTTCTTCACAGGGAGGGGAGGCAGGGGAGCTTGTTGCAGTGGCATTTCTCTACCTGTAGCTCTTCCCGATGTGGGGAGAATCCCCTCATGTACTGCATATAGGAAGGTGTAAGCAAATGTAACATACCATTCATACGGAAGAATGACAGTACTTTGAATGGGCCTGAAGGGCCCCATCCACTGGGTCATGTTAGTCTCTTTCCCATTGTGAATCCTGTCCAAACTCCGTGGGCTGAATCTGAGTACTTCTTCCCAGCACAGGACCAGATAGGATGGTACCTGCGTGCCTGTGTCCACAAAGCCATGAAAGTTTGAGTCCCTCCCCTCCCGGAAGTTCCCCAGCACTCTTGGGTGCGTAAGGCCTTTGGTCTCTCTTAGGGACAGGGAGACCCCAGCCTACCCATAATCCTCCTCCTCCTTAAAACAGATGTCAGGATAGAGGGTGAGGGGAAGGGTTGGGGATACATAGCAGGAGAGCAGCTCTGTGCCAATCAGCAAGGCCCACTTTTAGTCCTAAGTGGCCTGGTGGCTATTCGTGGCTCAACTTAATGAACTTTTCAGTCACCCAGTCTCTAGATCCTCATTGCTGACCTCATTTGTTTCAGCTCTGGGGACTCCTTCGGTGTTCAACAGCCACAGCCAAGTTGCCTCTCATCAGAGAGGTGGGCAATATGCAGCATCGCTGGGGGCAGTGACTGACTGCCAGCCAAAGCACCACTGGACAGCTCCTTCCAATCCTGCCCTTTGCTGCTCACCCTCTAGAAGTTAATTATCCCTTTCTCCTCCATACCCGCCGCTTGGACAAGATCTCAGGGGATCTTCTTACAGCCCCTAAGCCCACGAGACCTTTGCCTGGTCCAAATAGCCATGTCTGTTGCAGCATCCATTCTTGTCAGTGACAGCTGCCAAGAACTGTGAAGAACCCGAGATTTTACCCTGCTTGAAAGCTGACAGCCCGTCACAGTTTGCCAGACACCGGCAGAAGACAAGGCACTCTGGGGTCAGAGACAAAGGATTGTCTCTATACAACACGGCCAGCAGCAGTATTTGCATGTTTTTGTCCGTGCTTCTTGCCTCACAGATCCCATGGGGACAGTGCGAAGGTCCCAGAAGGATGCTGTCCATGCAGTGGGTTTGAGTCAGGCTGGAGAGCCCTGAGTTCGGGTAGTCCTAATCTCTTATAAAGTGCTATGAACAAACCTGCCCAACCTTAGCCCGGAGGGAGACACAACTTTTATTATACTGGACAACCTTCTCCTCTGGAGGGAGAGGGAGAGGATATCTCTGTGTTTCTAGTCTGTTTGCTAGACATACCTCCGTGCACAGAAAGTTCAGAACCAAAGCAGCCAGTTCCTCATAAGAGATGCAAATGTGTGAGAGATCTGTGGAGACTCACCTCTCAGCACGGTACAAGGATTAACATTCTCACTGATGATTGTGAATCAAGAAAACTAGAATTTATATTCCGTACATCTTGTTCAAGAAGGAAAGCATGTGAAGTATTCTTTCCAAAGGGTTTAGTGTCTCACCCCTTTGGAAAACCCAACTGTCCAGGATGAGTCAGTTCTCCGGGTCTTCCTTGCCTTGAGCAGAGAACACAAATTGTGATTTTGTGTATTTGTCCCAACTTGAGGGTCACAAAGGCAGGTCTGTGGAATTATAGTTGTTGATTTTTCAGGGGGTAATATACTGAGAGTGAACAGCGTTCAACAGTTTGTTGATTAGAATTGCTTATGACCCTTCCTCAGGAAAGGGCAGCTGCTAATGGCATTATGCAATGAAGTACAACACTGAGAAGCATTTGGTAGCCGTCAGATTTAGCTAATATTCTAATATTTACTTTGTATGTATTGTTCTGTGTGAACACCTAAGGTGGAAGACTGTTTTTCTTAACCTACCTAAGAAAAGAAAAGGTTGAGGTTAAAGACTTTTTTTTAAATTATTTTATTTTATTTTTATTTATTTGACAGAGATCACAAGTAGGCAGAGAGGCAGGCGGAGAGAGAGGGGGAAGCAGGCTCCCCGCTGAGCAGAGAGCCTGATGCGGGGCTCGATCCCAGGACCTTGAAATCATGATCTGAGCCGAAGGCAGCGGCTTAATCCACTGAGCCACCCGGGTGCCCCAGGTTAAAGACTTTAAAATCACTCATAAGTTAATAGATTGAAAACGACTTTCTCAAAAGTTTTATGTCCGTGAAAGATGCGTAAACTCTTTTTTTTTTTTTTTTTAAGATTTTATTTATTGATTTGACAGAGTGAGAGAGCATAATCGGGAGAGTAGGAGGGGAGAGGGAGAAGCAGGCTCTCCACTGAGCAGAGAGCCTGATGCAGGGCTCAATTCCAAGACCCTGGGATCATGACCTGAGCTGAAGGCGGACGCTTAACTGACTGAGCCACCCAGGCACCCCCTGAATTTTCTAATAGTGATTTGATTTGAATTATACAACTAAACACTTAGAAAAAGGCGAAAGGGATTTCAAATGTTTATTTTATCCTCACCTGGTCTCAGTTTATAAATGTTACTTAATTTCATATTTTAAAAATTATGCTTTTGAAAAAATTTAAAGCAAATTCCTGTTCATTTTTCCCCATTTGTATTATGATGCCCAGCTTTTACTATTTCATTGTCACTGAGATCTATTTTTATTTTTTTAACTTAATTTTTTCTTAAAATTTCATTTATTAGAGAGAGAGCACAAGAGGGGGGAGGGTCAGAGGGAGGAGCAGACTCCCCACTGAGCAGGTAGCCTGATGTGGGACTCCATCCTGGGACTCTGGGATCATGACCTGAGCCAAAGGCAGACGCTTAACTGACTGAGCCATCTAGGTGCCCCCGAGATCTGTTTTTATTTTTATTTTTATTTTTTTTTTAAAGATTTTATTTATTATTTGTCAGAGAGAGAGCGCACAGGCAGACAGGGTGGCAGGCAGAGGCAGACGGAGAAGCAGGCTCCCTGCCGAGCAAGGAGCCCGATGTGGGACTCGATCCCAGGACGCTGGGATCATGACCTGAGCCGAAGGCAGCCGCTTAACCAACTGAGCCACCCAGGCGTCCCCGAGATCTGTTTTTAGAATAAAATTTTGTTCTGCCTCTAAGAGTTAAAAAAACAGGGGCGCCTGGGTGGCTCAGTGGGTTAAAGCCTCTGCTTTTGGCTCAGGTTATGATCTGGGATCATAGTCCCACAAGCAGAGAGCCACAAGCAGAGAGCTTCCTCCTCTCTCCCCTTGCCTGCCTCTCTTGCCTACTTGTAATCTCTGTCAAATAAATAAATAAAATCTTTAAAAAAAAAAAAAAGTGAAAAAAAACATAAAAAATGCTTTTCAGGTAGGCCAGAGAGATTAAATTAACATTTCACTTTTAGTCATAATCTTCAATGTAATGTGATTTAATTTACGAATTTCATAAATTATTCTTATGAACTTTAGTTATCTAGAAATGTAAAGTTAGTAATTGGCCAAGGTTGAGTTCTCTTTAAAAGGTGGACATTTATCGTTTACCTACTTATCAGGATGCCAGGTGCTCAGTATTTTTTTTTTTTTTTTCCCCCCGCAATGCTTTATAATTGTAGCAGAAATCCAGTGTTAATAGAGCTGTCTGGCTAAGGAGGTACACGAGCCCTTGTGTATCCAGATCAGCGCCCCAATGGCCTAGAAGCCCTAGCCAATGTTTCTCCATTCTGATCACATTTTGCATATATACATAAAAATAGGAATCAAATCTGATCACACACAAAGATGACACACGTCTCCAGGAAACACAACACAACAAAACAAAACAAAAGACCCAGCCTGTTCATTTTGCACCAAGCATTTTCCAGCTCCCTACACTCTGCAATTTTCTGTGTTCTTTACTTTTTCCCAAAATACCCCTTCTTATCTGTACTTATCCAAATACATCTTTCAATTGCCACTCCAGCTTACAGTGATTTTTCACCCTCCAGTGGTGTCTGACTGTACCTTCCACTTGGCAATTAATCACATTAAGAGTAATAAAAATAATGGTTTTGATCCTTTCCTTCCCTGGTCTTAACTTTTTTTTTTTTGTAAAATGACCTATCTAGATGATATTTAGCAATACATATGATTATTTACTCCACAATCAGTAAGGTGCAATTTTGGAATCATTTGCATTTCAGTGACTGTTGTCTTAGCAGAATTCCTTCTTTATTCTACTTTTATACCTGATTGTGCCACTTTAGTTTCCTCACATAAAGGAACAATAAACTGAATTTCTTACCCTCTTTTTATTGATTTGTTTCAAAAGGAAGACAAATGGACTTTTTGCCCTGTAATATTAGTTCCTAACTCTAGAGGAAGACTAGGCATTTGGTGCAATATACATTTATATTCTTTGTATTTGGTTAGAACAATACTTTTTTGGAGGTTGTACCTTTTTTGTGTGGGCAACACAAGCTTTTTATTTTCCTTTTAAATAATCTCTACACCCAGCGTGGAGCTGGAATTTACAACCCTGAGATCAAGAGTCACCTGCTCCACCGACTGAACCAGCTGGGGTCCCGTATTGGTAAGACAAACATTGAAGCCAACTTGTTATATGGCAGTTTTGGTTTTATAATATTTACATTGAGGAAGGAGATACAACTTTAAAAAAATTTTTAGTTTTTTCCAAAATGATTTACCCTAGGAGTCTGTTAAAATTCAGGTCCTATCTCAGAAACCTCCGGGTTGCAGGAGAGAAGGTTACCCAGTGCCCTCTTCTTTCTGGTGGTTATAGAATATTCTCCATGTTAACTGCTTGCATGTTGAGTGCTTTCATACTCTTTCAGCTTCTAATACTTAACTCATTTTGGATTCCATTCTCTTACAAAAAGGTCAAGAGCATGCTTTCTTCAAATGCTTTCAAAGGCGCGTGTCCTTTTTTGGGGGGGATAAAGTCGGTCTTCCTTATTCGCACATCCTTTGTGAATTCACCTACTACTAAAAATTTATTTGTAGCCCTGAAAGCAAGACTCAAGAGTACTTTCTTGGCTGAAATGTGCAGAACAGTGAAAAGTTTGAGTTCCCAACATTCCCAGCTGAGGTCAAACCAGGGGACCTGCTTGTCTTAGCTCTCATACTGGAAACAAGTTTCTGGCTTACACTCTGTGTAGTGCCATGCTTTTCACATTTTTGTGCTTTTTGTTGGCAATCTCACTATTTAAAATGATTCCTACCTGGAGTGCCGAAGTGCCCCGGAAGGCTGTGATGTGCCTGAAGGAGGAAAAATACGCGCCTTATATAAAACTTTTTTTTCCAGACCTGAGTTATAGTGCTGTTGGCTGTTGAGTTGAATGTTAATAAGAGATCAGTAATATATAAAATAAGGCATCTTCAAACATAGACACACATAAAACAAGGTTACACATTGATCAGTTGGTGAAAATATTGTGACCAGATACACCAGAGACTCATGAGAACCTAACCCTGTATTTCCGCAGGAGCAGTGGTTCACTATTCACTAATTCAGTGTTCACGACCACTGGTTAGATCTTATTTACTGTGAGTAACCAGAATTGGCTGCAGTTAGTTGTTTCATTTATTTTCTTTGGGCTGATGGAGATCAGTCTGATGTGAGCAAGTGAGTACTCTGTGAGTATGCCTATTTTGTACTTGTCATCGTAGTGGGCTTGGAGCCTTTACATACTGTGCTTGATTTTTTTTCACCTTGGGAACCTGTGCCACCTGATTGACAGTCCTTCAACTCAGAATTTTGCAGTGAGGAGAGGAGCCAACTTGGAATGAGCACAATTGGGTCTTTAGGGAAGCTGGCCTGCAGCTTAACTCGGCTTTTCCTGACCATTCCATGCTGAATTTCCACCTCAGCCATCCGTGCTGCTGGGGCCTGGGCCATAAAAAAACCAGCTCTGACTTGTCCTGTAAGAACCAGAGAGTTCTAGTCCAGGAGGGGAGGCTGCTGGGCTACATTCATTCTTGGTTCTGATGAGGCACTCTTTACCTGTCAGGGACCTGGGAGCTCCCTGTGAGGGCTTTCCTACACAGATTTTGTGTTTCTTTGTTTTCAAGAGTTGAGTTTGTTTTGGATGTGGTGGCTTCTTCATTATCCCAAACCAGCTGGGTAAGTATCAGCCAGAACAGGTTTTTTTAGGCAGGGAGGTTTAGAGACCTTCCTAACCCCTTGGCACTGTCACTTTCTCTCCCCCCCCTCTCTTTTTTACACCTCTCACCCGTCTGCACTGTTTCTTTTCAAATCCCCACCTTATATCATATTAAATACACCTATATTGTATATTAAACTTAACATATAATTATGAATAGAGTTGAGTTGCCATTGAAATGTTATATGGTGTAGGTATTTGATTAAATGTTAATTTTGATTTTTCAAAAATTTCATATTCTGAAGCAATAAGGCTTTTCTTTACAGTCTCATTTTTTTTCTTTTTAAAAAAGATTTATTTTTGTAGGGGCGCCTGCGTGGCTTAGTCATTGGGCATCTGCCTTCGGCTTAAGTCATGATCCCAGGGTCCTAGGATCAAGCCCCGCATGGGGCTCCCTGCTCAGCGAAGTCTGCTTCTCCCTCTCCCACTCCCCCGCTTGTGCTATCTCTCTCTCACTGTATGTCTCTCACTCTGTAAAATAAATAAAATCTTTTAAAAGATAAATAAAAATATTTATTTTTGTGAGAGAAAGCATATGCCTGCACAAGCTCGGGGGAGGTGAGGGGGAAGGGGCAGAGGGAGAAGCAGACTCCCCACTGAGCAGGGAGCCTGATGTGGGACTTGACCCCAGGACTCTGGGATCATGATATGAGTCAAAAGCAGACACTTAACCTTCTGAGCCACCCAGGCTCCCTAAGATCTCAAGTATTCTCATGGGCAATGGAAAAGCTCATAGACCGAGGTACTATGACTGCAGTGCAGAAAAGGATGTAGGTTTTCCCCAGCCCCTTAATTGTACTCGGTTCTGTTGACATTGCTGGGGGCTCTTGTGTGCCTCAGGCCATACATGTTGCTGGGTGTCCCAAATAAGCCACAGGGCATTCTTTCTCTCAAGGGGCTGATAGGCCAGACCCCTTCAACAGCTGTCTTCCTTGTGGCACGACCAGGTGCTGTGGGCAGCCAGAGGGGCTGGTCGCTGAGCCTGGGGCAGAGGAGGAGCTGACGGTAAGGGTGTCCTGGAGCAGGAGGTCCTGACTGAGTTTTTAAGGCTGCCTGCGTGGTGGTGCAAAGGGGTGCGGGACAGCGGGGGTGTGAGGAAAGCCGGGGGCAGAAGGGTATGGCCGGGGCTTGGAGACAGTGTGGTATGTGTTGGAGACTGTGCGCTGTCTTGGCTACTGGGGTGTGTATGGAAGGTGGGTGGTGGTGGTGACAGAGAGCATCAGAGCGAGGGAGGGGCTGGCTCTGGAGGGCTTCTGTGCCATCTTAGACAAGATCAGACCCGTCCTGAGTGTGTGACCTACTTCCGGGACCTCTGACTGCTGCATGCATTTGAGATTTATTGGTGTTCCTTAACTGCATGTCAGATGCATCACCAAATTTCTCACCCTCTCCATCCTTAACAGCATTGATAAATCCTGTAATGTTTACTTTTGTCCTGGTACCTCTTCTTAAAAGGAAATGGCTTGGTTTTATTTTATTTTTTTAAAAAGATTTTACTTATTTATTTATCTGAGAGAGGAAGAGAGACAGAGAGAAAGCAGGAGAGGGTGGAGGGTCAGAGGGAGAAGCATACTCCCCACTGAGTAGGGAGTCTGGTGCGGAACTCAATCCCGGGACTCTTCGTTCATGACCTGAGCTGAAGGCAGATGCTTAACCAGCTGAGCCACTTAGATGCCCTGGAAATGGCTTAGTTTTTAAAAATAACTTTTTGTCCATGCAAACCATACCAGGGAAGCACACATGTAAGCATACAGTGAAACAGCTTAACTGAAAAACACATAATCATTATTAAAACATCAAGCGATATTAGAAGTACATAAAACCGAGAAGTCTCTTATATTTCTACCATTCAGAGATAGCCATGGTTAACATTTTGGTAAATGCCGCTCTGGATGTCTCTGTGTGCTTCTGGAAATACTGCCTACCTGTGGTTTTCTAGCTTGTGTTTTCGTTCACTGGTGTGTCGTAGCCATCTTTCAAAGTAGTGTCCGTGGATCTGTATTTCCCTTTAGTGACTGTAGAGGTTTTATGGTAACTGTGTGACAGAGTTTACCTGAGCAGATCTTCGTTGATGGGCATCTAGACAGATTCTAATTTTTGTTAAGTATTAGAAGCACTTCAGTGAAAAACAAGTTCCTTGAATGTATGTCTTTGTGCACTTTTCTTAAAATAATTTTATTGTGAGAAATTTTAAACATATTAAAAAAAATAGGATAGTATGGCAAGTTCCCCTATATACCCACCTTGAGCACTTAACAATGTTCTGCCATTCTTTCCTTTAATCTATACTCTCATACCGCTTTTTCCTCTGCCAGGGTATTTGAAAGCAAATCATTTACACCGTTTCACCTATGTATACCTTACTCTTTTAAGATAAGAGCTCAAAAACATAATAATATCAAATAAAGAGAACATTAATTCCTAATATCATCATCATATTCTTTTTTTATATATTTAAAATTTCTCACAATAAAAACATTTATGCATATCAGAATCCATCTAAAATGTTGCATGGGTTGATCTTTTTAAGTCTCTTTTAATTTCTAATCTTCTTCTCCTTTATTTCTTGTGCTATTTATTTATTGAAGAAACCAAGTCAGGGATGCCTGCCTGAGTGGCTCACTCCATTAAACATCTGCTTACAGTTCAGGTCATGATCCCAGGGTTCTGGGATCGAGTCCTGCATCAGGCTCCTTGCTTAGCAGGGAGCCTGCTTCTCCCTCTGCCTGCTGTTCCCCCTCCTTGTGCTTTCTCTCTCTCTCTCTCTCTCTGACAGAAAAATAAAAAAATAAAATAAAAGAAACCAAGTCATTTATTGAGCAGAATTTTCTAGTCTGAACTTGGATGCTGACCTCCTTTTTTTTTTTTTTTAAGGATTTTATTTATTTATTTAGATAGAACACAAATGGGCAGAGTGGGAGGCAGTGGGAGAGGGAGAAGCAGGCTCCTTGCTGAGCAGGGAGCCGGACATGGGGCTTGATCCCAGGACCCCGGGATCATGACCTGGGCCAAGGGCAGATGCTGACTGAGCCACCCAGGTGCCCCTAAAGATAGCCGATTATCTTTACCCATGTTTCTACTAAGGTGTTGGTCTTTTCTTACATATTTCTGTTATTATGCCTTTCAGCCTTTTTTCTGGATGGTTGCTGATTTTTATTCACTTAGGAAGATTATAAAAATATGTGCCCCCTTTTCTGGTGCCTCTCTGTGATTTTATAGTTAAATGTAAATATTTGTGCCATGTATGATTGATTTTTATATAAGGGATGAGGTAAGGACCTAGCATTACTTTCTCTGAATATCTGACCATTTTTTCCCAATGCCATTTATTAAATAAACTGTCTTTTCCCCACTAATGTCAAACACCACTTTTATACTCAGTTCTCTAATCTTGAGTCTATTTCTGAGTTTTCTGTTGTGTTCCACTGATGTGCCAGTTTTTCGTGCTTCATTATCACTGCTTGAATTACGACAGCTTAATTGTCCTTTGAAATTTTTATTACTGACTTTTGTGGATATATGAATCATACCAGCTTATTCATGTATACTATTATATGTCTGACTATTGCTTAATAATGTGTTTTAAAAATTGATGCTGCCCTTTTTTTTTTTTTAGTAACTTTGCTGACTAAGCTCACAAATTTATTCTTCCAGATAGATTTTAGAGGTATTTGTGATAGGTCTCCCAAGGCACCCTTTTATATTTTGACTGAGATTTTATTCAGGTTCTAGATGAATTTAGGGGAGAGTTGATTTCTTTACAACTTTGAGCCTTCATTAACAACATGGCCATTTCATTTATTAAAATTCTTGACTGTCCTTGAATTTTTTAATTAATTTATTCCAAAGTTTTTATTGGTTTTGGCTTCTCTGTCACTTCGGTATGATGCCTTTTAAATTTCACCAGATTTTTTTTTTTTTTAAGTCGGTTGAACCTCTGGGGAAATATCACATTTTATAATCTGTAATATGAGCTTTCAAAACTCTCTTCAGTATGCCTGCCTCCCTGAACTAACAAGCTGTAATTCCTTTTTTTTTTTTTTAAGATTTTATTTATGTATTTGATGGGTGCCTGAGGGGCTCAGTGGGTTAAAGCCTCTGCCTTCGGCTCAGGTCATGATCCCAGAGTCCTGGGATGGAGCCCCGCATTGAATCGGGCTCTCTGCTCAGCAGGGGGCCTGCTTCCTCCTCTCTGCCTGCTTCTCTGCCTACTTGTGATCTCTGTCAAATAAATAAATAAAATATTTTTTAAAAAAGATTTTATTTATTTGAGAAAGAGTGTAAGAGAGTGAGCAGGAGTGGGAGTGGGGGGATACGGGATGGGAGGAGGGGCAAAGGAAGAGGGGCAGAAAGAGAAGCCACCACCCCAATGCAGGGCTGGGTCCCAGGACTCTGTGATCATGACCTGAGCCAAAAGCAGATCCTTAACAGACTGAGCTACCCAGGTGCCCTTACAAGCTGTGATTCCTGCGGTCCTTAAGACAAATCAGATAATGGTTGCCTCCTGTAGCTGTTATTCTTCAGTGACTGAGTACAAATTATAACAAATTTCTAATGAAGATGACAATGCACTGCTGGCCAAAATTACATGTTAATGCAAATTCAAAATTTCAACTATTTGAGTATGACATTTGGTCAGCTTTTTATTAAGTGGAAGGAACAGACCTCTAATTATACACGTTTCATAAGGCATGTGTGTGCCAGTCTGCCCAGACTCCTTAGACCATTTACATGGTTTATTTATTGCACCTGGGAATCTGGGATCTTCTCCTGCCTCCATGAGCTGTCCTTATGCCCAAACCTGTTGGTTTGGTTGACTATTGCTAAAGGCAGCTACTATTCATTAAGAGTCTATTATGTGAGATCCAACTGTGTGTTGCCACGAAGAGGTGGAGTTGATTTCTAGGTAGATCTGACCATGTCTGAACTCTTTGGGGGCTGGGACTACACAACAGGGCTTCCTAGCATGTGTGCCTGGATGTGTGTGCGTGTGCTTTGGGGGACTTCTTTGTTGTTGTGGGAGCACCGTGACAGGAGGAAGAAGTGGTCATGATTTTAGCAAACCTGTAACACTGTTCTGAAATCTTTTTTACAAAAATCTTGTATAGTATCCCTTTTTCAAGAAGTATGCTTTATCAAGTACTTCAGTATATCTTTTTTTTTTTAAGATTTTATTTATTTATTGGACAGACAGAGATCACAAGTAGAGAGAGAGGAGGAAGCAGGTTCCCTGCTGAGCGGAGAGCCTGATGTGGGGCTCAATCCCAGGACCCTGGGATCATGACCTGAGCTGAAAGCAGAGGCTTTAACCCATTGAGCCAACCAGGCGCCCCTATCAAGTACTTTAGTATATCTTACATTATAATTATGTAGGTGTCTGCTGAGCTGCTATTACTAGATAGATTCTAGGATCAGAATTTTGGGGGAGCATCATAATCCAAATTTAAGAAGAAATAGTGTCATCACTAATATTGGAAGTATCCATTCCAGTTGTTAATTTGAGGTCATTAAGTACTTAGCAAGATTATAAGGTGAGCCCTTACCTTATTTTAGAGGGGGAAAAATAAGTTCATTAAGAACCATTCATTTAAATATAAACAATACAAATTACAATTATAAATTTTTATGTTAAAACAGCTTGAATCTTTGCTTTTCACATATAATGAGCCATATATTCTCTCAACCTTAGTAAAATATTTGTTTAAGCATTTTATGATAGACACTTTCTAGGCCAAATTAGTGTGGCATGTTTGTGTATATTATTAAATAGTCCAGACACCCTAAAAGGCATAAAGAGTAACACACTATCCATGTACCTAACATCCTGCTTAAGATATGAAATTCTACCAATATAATTGTCCCATGTGCTTCTAGTTGCATAATCCTTCCTTCGCCTCAGGAATAACAATTATCTCCTTTTAAAGGTCATAGAAGCTGCTTTTGAATTTTAGTATAAGTGGTGGGATACCCTGACTCTTCTGCAACTTGCTTTTTTTTTTTTTTCATTTGTCATAATATTTTGGGGATTCATTTATGTTGATGCATAGGTCTATTCATTTTTGCTGCTTTTACTTTCCCACTGTATGCCATAAAAAAATTTCCTTATCTCTTCTGTTGATGGAAGTGTTTCCAGTCTTTGCAGTTAATAAACAGTATTCTTTTTGTGCACCTATTTCACAGATTCCCTAGGGTACCTTTGACTGAAATTGCTGGATCAAAAGATTACTGTTGGGGATGCCCACTTTCCTTGATTAAATTCTCATTGCTCTATATGCTTCCTTGCTAACACTAAGTATTATTAGATTTATTCTTAGTTTGTTAGTTTGGTAAGTGATAGGTCTCATCTTGAATTTCTCTGATTACTAGTGAGGTTGGACATCCTTTCTTATGTATAGTAGTATTACAGGTATTTTTTCCTGGTGTAATTGTATATTATGGCAGAAAATTTTATGTAAAGTTGAAAGTACCGTGAAGTAGTTCCTACTAGATAGAAATATACCATGATTGTATCTTTAAAACATTGGCAACTTTGCAGATTTTTTGGGAGGAAATAATGTGGCATGATTTTCTGATAGTATATGAGAGCATGAACTTGGGAATTAAACCGATGCTTGAATCCCGGCTGCATTGTTTTTTGTTTTTAAGAGGGGAAGGGAGGGACAGAGGAAGAGGAAAAGAGATTTATCCTTTTGTGCCATTCAGGACATTAGCGACTGTGACAAAGCTATCCCGGGTCACAGTGGATAGGTGGGAGTAACCTTGGGACCCTTGTGGGTGCCCCGGGATCTGGCCTGGGTTTGGGGACTGTCACTAACTGTACGATGCGGGAGAGATGGCTGGGTGCCCTGGAGTTCATAATGGAAAAGCAGGCTTGTAGATAATTGTAAATTGATGTTATTTAGAGTGTTCTCATGTCCCTTGCCACAGGAATAGCTCCACATGGCTTCCAAAGACGTGACTGTTACAGTTCGCCTTATTCGTTCATTCGAGCATCGCAATTTCAAGCCTATAGTATATCACGGAGTTGATTTGGACCAAACTACAAAGGAATTCATAGTATTTCTAAAGCAAGGTAGGCGATGTCTTAGTCATTTTGCTTCATTAGCATTTTGAAAAATATCTATTACATAGATGGTAATCTTTTTTTTTAATTTCTTTTCAGCGTAACAGAATTCATAGTTTTACACCACACACAGTGCTCCATGCAATGCGTGCCCTCCCTAATACCCACCACCAGGCTCCCCTAACCTTCCACCCCCCGCCCCTTCAAAACCCCTCAGGTTGTTTTTCAGAGGCCATAGTCTCTCATGGTTCACCTCTCCTTCCAATTTCCCTCAGCTCCCTTCTCCTCTCCGTCTCCCCATGTCCTCCGTGTTATTTGTTATGCTCCACAAATAAGTGAAACCATATGATAATTGACTCTCTCTGCTTGACTTATTTCACTCAGCATAATCTCTTTCAGTCCCATCCATGTTGCTACAAAAATCAGGTATTCATCCTTTCTGATGGAGGCATAATACTCCATAGTGTATATGGACCACATCTTCCTTATTCATTCGTCTGTTGAAGGGCATCTTGGTTCTTTCCACAGTTTGGCAACCATGGCCATTGCTGCTATAAACATTGGGGTACAGATGGCCCTTCTTTTCACTACATCTGTATCTTTGGGGTAAATACCAAGTAGTGCAATTGCAGGGTCATAGGGAAGCTCTCTTTTTAATTTCTTGGGAATCTCCACACTGTTCTCCAAAGTGGCTGCACCAACTTGCATTCCTACCAACAGTGTAAGAGGGTTCCCCTTTCTCCACATCCTCTCCAACATACGTTGTTTCCTGTCTTGCTAATTTTGGCCATTCTAACTGGTGTGAGGTGGTATCTCAATGTGGTTTTAATTTGAATCTCCCTAATGGCTAGTGATGATGAACATTTTTTCATGTATCTGATAGCCATTTGTATCTCTTCATTGGAGAAGTGTCTGTTCATATCTTCTGCCCATTTTTTGATATGATTAATAGATGGTAATCTTTTAAAAATACTTTGAAAGATATTAATCTAGGTTCTAAGCCAGGGACTAGGTCAGCTCCTGTTCTGTTCCTTGGCATCAGCAGGAAGTACCTTCCTGAGGCTCATTTAGCCTGTGTGTGCCCACCTCAGGAATTATTACCCTCATGTTTGGTTTCTCCCTTTTTGATTTTTAAATTATTTATTATTTATCTATTTATTAAGATTGTATTTATTAGAGTGTGAGAGGGAGAGCACAAGCATGGGGAAAGGGGCAGAGGGAAAAGTAGACCCCCTTCCACCCCGCACTGAGCAGGGAACCTGATGTGGGACTTGATCCCAGGACTCTGGGATCATGACCTCAGCCTAAGGCAGATGCTTAACCATCTGAGCCACCCAGGCACCCACCTTTTTTTTTTTTTTAATTAAAAAACAATTAAGATCTAGTTTTTCTTATAATGAGTTTTTGTATTTGGAGGTTGATTAACAAGGAAATGCAATGTGGCTAATTGTGTGGCCTGGCTGAGCACATAGAGGGCCTTACAGGGAGCAGGGTAGGAGAGTGGCAGACCTCTCTACAGCCAGAAAATCACGAGGGCTATTGGTCATTGAGATCACAACCAGACCAACTGGTGCTATTTTGTCATTTCGAGCTTAAAATTCAAAAGGCATAAAGTGAGTGAAGTCTTTTTTTTCTTCTCCCCAAAGATTTTATTTATTTATTTATTTGTTGGGGACTGGGGTGGGGGTAGGGAGAGAGAGTATGCAAGCACACAAGTAGGGGGAGCAGCAGGCAGTGGAAGAGGCAGGCTTCCTGCTGAGCAGGGAGCCTAATGTGGGACTTGATCTCAGGAGCCAGGGATCATGACCTGAGCCAAAAGCAGACGCTTAACGGCCTGAGCGACCAGGTATCCCAAGTGAAGGATTTTGATAGGACCTCAGTGGGTTTCTAACCCCTGTTCTTAATTATTGAAGTGTTCCGGTCATCAGCATTTGATAAAACATCTAGAATAAGCCTTTATTATTTTAAATGAATTGTAATTTTCGTATGGAGTACAGATTATAATTCCATGAGTTTTGACAAATGTATTGCTTTATACCCATCTTAATTTTTTTTTTTCTTTGCCATAATTTTAGACACAGAAAAGTTGCAAAAATAGGACAAAGAATTCCAACTTTGGGCAGTTTTACTGCTCAGTATTACCTAAGTAGGGAGTAGGCAAGGTAGGCAAACTACACAGAAGACAGACCAGTCAGTCCCCTTTAGTGACTATAGTCACTCCTGTAGTGTCATAAGGAGAACATAATTACTCCTTAAAGTAACTGTAGCCTGATATATAGAGCATATGTCGTGTTCTTAATTGTTAGGGAGAAATTGAGAGTTGGTACTAAGATATTGCCAATTACAGAGTGTCTTGCTTTTGAAAAGATAACACTGGCAGCATATTTGGATTTCAAAATAAAAACAAATCCCTCTATTTCTTAATTTGAAATCATGCGTATTGTGGATTACAGTGTTTCTTGGTATGTCATAGGATGTGCTATGATGTTCTTGGTACAGTGCAGGATGAGTTCTTCTCGAAGCCCTTGAGAATGGGGTGTAACCTTTAGGCTACTGCAGGGGCAGGGGAAGATGTAACCCCCCTTTCCCCTCACCGTCCCCTCTCCCACCCCCAGTCACTGTGTTCTTCAGTTCCCAGGTACCATAGGCGCCTTCCCCATCCGAGCAGTGGTATAGATCACAGGAGATGCTCAGCCCTGCCTGCCCAGATCTTTCAACCGTGTTAGTAATAAAATTATTGCTGCTTTTTAAAGTGACACATGTAGGAAATGTGTCCCACTAAGAGGTGAACTTTTGGGGTGCGGGCTCTTTTGAGATATGGACTCTGTGCCCAGGCCTATCTGAGTGAAGCACTGTGGAACTTCTCTGAAAGGTTGGTGGGCCACATAGCTACCTTTTATAATTTTGTACATAACAAAGGGTTTATTTCTGGGGAATTTTTCAAGTATAATAGCAGCAGATGTTATTGTGTGCCTGGTACTGTGTTGAGAACGTAAACTAGATGATCTTACTTCATCTTTTTTTCCCCCCAGATTTTATTTATTAATTTGAGAGAGACAGAGGGAGAATGCGAGAACACAAACAGGGAAAATATTAGAGGGAGAGGGAGAAGGAGACTCCCCATTGAGCAGGGAGCCCGATGTGGGACTCAATCCCAGGACTCTGGGATCATGACCTGAGCTGAAGGCAGATGCTTAACCAACCGAGCCATCCACATGCCCCTTATTTCATTCTTCTAAAGTAAGAACTATTTTATCCCATTTTATTTATAGGTGAAGAAACTAAGGAGCAGAGAAGTTAACTTCTCTTGCCTGAGGATACATGGCTAATAAAAGGCAAAGCTGCAATCCAACCCAGGCAGTTTAACTGTACAACATGTTCTCTTTAATTTTTTTTTATTTTAAATCCAGTTAATTAACATGTAGTATATCATTAGTTTCGGGGTAGAATTTAGTGATTCATCCTTTGCATATAACACCCAGTGCTCATTCCATTCCTTAATGCCCAACACCCACCTCCCCTCCAGCAACTCTTAGTTTGTTTCCTATAGTTAATAGTTTCTTATGGTTTGTCCCCCTCTCTGTTTTAATCTTATTTTATTTTTCCTTCTCTTCCCCTAGGTTCATTTGTTTCTTAAATTCCACATATGCATGGTATCATATGGTATTTGTCTTTCTCTGGACTGATTTCACTTAGCATATGTACTCTTTTCTTAAAATTTAGATTGAATTAGCCAGCATATAGTACCTCATTAGTTTCAGTTGTAGTGTTCAATAATTCATCGATTGCATATAACACCCAGTGCTCATCCCATCATGCAGCCTCCTTAATGCCCATCACCCGGTTACCCCATCCCCCCACTCCCTCCCCTCCAGTAGCATATGTATTCTACACACCACACTAAATTGCCTCTCTTCTGTTCTATTGACTGACTAAAGTGGGGTCTCTAAAGTAAATGGGTTCACTCAGTGTCAAGAGTCTTTGCATTGAGTTCCCCTTGCTCTAGTGTTTTGAACCCTGAAAGCTAGAAGAGTGATGTGACCCTGTGGCCTAGTGAATTTTGCATACAGCCAAAAATGACCATTGTGACGAATCATCTTTGGGTGGGGGGCGGGGATGTTTTAGATGTCTTCTTGCCTTTCTAACTGTTCACCTTTTGCCATCCTTAATCTAGCTAGTCTCCTCTCATAATTATCTGTTTCTCCCTCAGCAAAGGAACTTTGGTTAAACTGGATTCATACTTAGAATCGGTTTCTCAACATCATGCTATTAAAACCTTAAGTTGTATAAATATAATAGGTATAAATACATCTATAAGTATAAATAGAAATATATAAGATTATATATAAGTATGTAAATAAAATAAACCTGTTATTAACATACGGGGAATGGGCGTTACATAATCTGATCACAGACGTACTGTGTATACCGTCTTACATAGATGACTAATTTTCTAGATTCAGAATAGTGTACAAACCAATTATCTAGGTAATATAAGACATTTTAATTATTCTTTGATTTGGAAGCATTTAAATATTTTGTAATCCTTCAGGTCTTGATTCTGAATGTAAAATCAGTCCACCCATGAAACAGAAAAAGGCTGTAGAGGATTTGCCAGACCTTCTAGTTTGGAACCACTTCCTGTCCCTCCTTACTCCTGGTGGTATGTTACTCTGTAAAGCAGCAGTTCCATTGGGTGAATACTAGAAGAGTTAGTTTCTTAGTTTCCTTGATTCTGATGTTCCTGTCCACACTTTCCACTGTTACTAATGTCTTACCTTAGTCTGCTACTCTTATTGCAATGAAATGAACAAATAGTGAGGCATCATTAACTAAAGTCCATGGTTTCTTCTGGTTTCCGTAGTTTTTACCTCGTATCTTTATTCTGTTCCAGGATCTCTCCTAGGATTCCACACTACGTTTAGTTATCCTGTCTCCCTAGGTTCCCCCGAGTCATGTGAGTTTCTCAGATCTCTTCCCAGCTTGATGGCTTTCACAGTTTTGAGGAGCACTGGTCAGGCCTCTTGGAGGAGAGCCTTCTAGTGGAATTTGCCTGCTACATTTCTCGTGATTAAACTGGGGTTATGGGTTTTGGGGAGGAAGGCCATGAAGGTGAAGTGTCAGTTTTATCTCATCATATTGGGGACATGTACTTTCTACGTGATGATGAACACTGCTGTTAGCTCCCCCGGCTCTGGCAGTATTAGGTTTCTCCACTGGAGAGTTAGCCTTTTCTCTCATCTCGTGCTCTTTGGAAGGCAGTCACTGTGTAGAGCTCACACGTAGTTCATGAGTGGATAGTTCTGTTCCCCCTTCTTTCTTTCTTTTTTCTTTTTTTCCTTAAATCAACTTATGGATTATATTCATTGTAAGCATACAGTTCAGTAATTGTTCCCCCTTCTTTAGGGAGGAATATCTACATCATTTTTTTTTAAGATTTTATTTATTTATTTCACAGAGATCACAAGTAGACAGAGAGGCAGATGGAGAGAGAGGAGAAAGAAGGCTCCCTGCCAAGCAGAGAGCCTGATGTGGGGCTCAATCCCAGAACCCTGGGATCACGACCTGAGCCG
This sequence comes from Mellivora capensis, assembly GCA_004024625.1. Classification (NCBI taxonomy): domain Eukaryota; kingdom Metazoa; phylum Chordata; class Mammalia; order Carnivora; family Mustelidae; genus Mellivora; species Mellivora capensis. The sequence continues at coordinate 58,157 of PISX010005185.1, read as the reverse complement.
AAGGCAGAGGCTTAAACCCATTGAGCCACCCAGGCACCCCATCTACATCATTTATTTGGAATTCTGCAGGGGAGATGTCGTTTGGTTGTGCAGGCTCTTCTGGCTCCAGCCTTTGGGGACTTCCAGTTGTCTCCTGTGCCCCTTTGATGTGTGCCTTCTCTGTGTATCTGCTGAGTACTGTCTCACTTTCTGATGCTGTAAGATGCTCCAGGCTCATCGTTTGTGTATCCTGCTCCAGTCCCAGAATCAGCCGTTCCTCAAAGGAGCCCCGGTTCCTGAGAGCCAGATCTGGGTGCTGGGTGTGCTGCCATTCCTAGGGAATTGTTCTTTAAAGCTCTCTCAGCTGGAAGAGCAAAGAAACAGATCACCCTGTGTACACACACATATCTGTGAGTATCTTCATGTCACCATCTGTATCTGTATATTAAACCTGAGTCCTTCCTGATGTTTTCCAGTCCATTCCAACGTGTATCCTTCTGGCTTCCTCCCCTTGCATATTTGTAGTCTCACTCTAAGAATGAGAAGTTTCGCTCCCATCCTCTGCCATCCATTTACCTAATTCTTTAATTCCAGTATACAGAGTCCTTCATCTGTACCCTCTGGGAAGCAACTTGATATCAACTAGAGCACAGTGCTCTTGTGCAGTTCCTTTTGCCTAAGACTTAAAAATGTCTTCATTGCCATAGTTACTGAGGTCAGCAGCGTTGCTTCCACTGCCCTTAGGAAGGTTGTTTCATACATTTGCAGTATGTCTAGATTATCTTGTCACTCTCTGCATTCTTGCCTGGGATCCTCTGTCCTCCTACATGGTGGTGTTTTTTTGCTTATGTTTTTGTTTTTTACTTTGCATACATTGAAGTCCACTCTTTGTGCTGTAAAGTTCTGTGGGTTTCAACAAGTGAGTAATGTGTCACAGTACACTGCGGTACAGAAGAGTTTCAGGGCCATAAAAATCCCCCATGCTTCACCTCTTCATCCTCCCCCACAAGCCCCAGGCAACGGCTGATCTCTTTATTGTCTCTAGTTTTGATTTTTCCAAGATACCATGTGCTTGGATTTGCACAATATGTAGCCTTTGTAGACTGGTTTCTTTTACTCAGAAACGTAATGAAGGTTCCACTGTGTCTTTTTCATGGCACATCCTGTCTTCTTAATTTCCTTTAACCTGGAATAGCACCTCCCCACCCCGCCTTTTGTCTGTCATTGTATTGATTTTTTTTTTTTTTTTTTAAATCCAGGTCTGTGTTCTTACAGCATGTCCTACAATCTGGATTTATTTGATTGTTTTCTCATGAGAAGATTCAGGTTAAACGTTTTTGGTTGGATTACTCTGTGGGTTACATGTCCACGAGCTTTGACAAGCTAAGACTGACCTGGCACCTGTTTCTGTAAATGAAGTTTGTTGGACCACAGTCACAGTTGTGACCCAGACTGTATGGCTTAATAAACCTAAAATGATGATTAGCAGGCCTTTACATAAATAGTTTGCTGGACTCGGTGGAGGTGAGTCCTTGCTGTTGCATCACATCAGGGAGGGTTTGCTGTTGCTTTGCCTTGTTACTGGTCGTAAAGATTTCAGGCAATTGGTTAAGGCTCTGTCTATCGGATTGCTCCGTTATAAAAGTATCTTTCTGATTAATAAGTAGTGTGTGGAGTGATAAACTTTGAAAACATTCACATATCTGGTTTCCAGTAGTTTCAGTGTCTCTCGATGAGCCTTACCTGAGTCATTGATGTTTACAAAAATCAGGGTTTTGGACGCCTGGGTGGCTCAGTGGGTTAAGCCTCTGCCTTTGGCTCAGGTCTCTGCTCAGCAGGGAGCCTGCTTCCTTCTCTCTCTCTCTGCCTGCCTCTCTGCCTACTTGTGATCTCTCTCTCTGTCAAATAAATAAAACCTTTAAAAAAAAATCAGGGTTTTTCTTCCTCTGTGATTCCTTCTACATTTATTACTTTGCATTCTGCTGTAAAGAAGCAGGCCTCCGGTACCACTCTTTTTTAGAAAGGAACAGGGTAACTTTTCAGTGGCTAAGTCACATTATCCCCTATCACAAAGAGACTCTTCCTTCAGTGTTGTGTTGAAGCAATGTTCTCTTGTTTGTACTATAAAATACACTGTAGATTCCTTAGTTTAAATATTTAACTCTATAAACTCAAAACACAAACTAGCATTCTATAGTAATGGGGGGAGATAAGGGGATTAGAGGAAGACACAAGGTTTCAACTGTATAATATCGTTTTTATTTAATAAAAAATAGTAAAGGATCTGAAGCAGTCATGACCATATATTAAATGTGGTTGGTGGGTTAAATGAATTCTGTTCTATTCTCCACACTTTTTTTTTTTTTTTTAAAGATTTACTTTTTTAGTGAGAGCAAGCAGGGGAGCTGGGGGCAGAAGGAGAGGGAGAGAGAATCTGAAGCAGGTTCTGCACTTGCCCAGTGTGGAGCCTGACATGGGGCTTGATCCCATGATCCTGAAATCACAACCTGAGCCGAAGCCAAGAGTCAGACTCCTAACTGACTGAGTGCCCCAGGTGCCCTTATTCTACACACTTTTTATGTTTAGATTATTTCGTAATTAAAGTGAAAGATCTTGATAGAGCTTAACTTGGAATCTTACTGTAATATCACACAGGACGCCTTATTAGATTATAATGTTGGCACATTGTTCTGATTAACGATGGGTATTTGGTATTCTTGCTTGTACATATTTGTCATTAAATTAGTCAATTTCTTTTTTTCCTGTAGGTGTTCATGCTTTCCTAAAAGTCTTCAAATGTAGATATAGATCTAAAAATAAGTTACAAATTGTTTCCCTTCTATTTTTAGAGGCTTTACTATGAGGTAAAGAATTATTTTATTGCCCATCAATATTTTAAAAATTTTCCAAGCTTTATTGATGTTTACATTGAAATGTGTGTTATAACATTTCAGACTTTTTAAAAAGATTTTTATTTATTTGACAGAGATCACAAGTAGACAGAGAGTCAGGCAGAGAGACAGATGGGGATGCAGGCTCCCCAACGAGCAGAGAGCCCAATGTGGGGCTCGATCCCAGGACCCAGGATCATGACCTGAGCCGAAGGCAGACGCCTTAACCCACTGAGCCACCCAGGTGCTCCACACTTCAGACTTTTTTTGGTGGCATCCTAACTGCCTGCAATCTATTTATTTATTTATTTATTTATTTAAAATATTTTATTTATTTATTTGACAGATGGAGATCACAAGTAAGCAGAGAGGCAGGCAGAGAGAGAAGGGGAAGCAGGCTCTCCGCCAAGCAGAGAGCTGGACGTGGGGCTTGATCCCAGGACCCTGGGATCATGACCTGAGCTGAAGGCAGAGGCTTTAACCCACTGAGCCACCCAGGTGCCCCCCAGCAATCTATTTATTAAGTTGCCTTATTTTGCTAATTAATTTTTCTATAGATGCCTTTTATGATGACCAAACTGAATGAGTTAAGCTAGTAGTTACCTTCTTGTGAACTTTACAATAATGAAATATTAAATTGATTTTTTGCAGAATTCATCCTGTAATCCCAAAATCTTCTGTAAAAGTTCACTAGGTCTCAAAGTTAAGTTCAAAGTTGGGGAAAGATAAAATGAAAGGAAAACTCTGTGCAAAGTGGGAAATATTTTCCAGAACGTCATAGATTTGCCACAGACTTTTCCTTTCAGCCAACATGAACAGCAGGGACGAAACTTACTCTTCCATCTGAAACAACTGAAAAAACTATGCAAAATTTATGAAGCAGTGGTTTTCAAATATTGGACATGAGGGAGCATGAGACAATGGTCCCTGGGGTAGGAGAAACAAGGTGGTTCCTATGATTGTGCCACCTTACCACCTGGAGAGAGTCTTTAGGACACAGAGCAGGGCAAGGGGAGTGCAGGTGGCACTTGGTTATTAGTGTCATGAGTTCAGGAGTCAGAGCTGGCAGTCGGGAGTGGAGCCTGGAGAGTTCATAGGACAGAGAACTGGCATGGAGGGGGCTGTACAGAGAGAACACTCTGAACATTTGCAGAGCATCTTTGAAGATGGGCAGAGTGTGTATCTTTAGTTGAATACAGTCAGCACAAGTGTATGAGGCCAGGTAAAGAACAACCTGAAGGGAGCAAAAGGCAAAATGCTCAGAGCTCATACAGGCCTGGGAATAGTTGATCCCCCCCAGCCCCCATCCTCCCATCCTCCCACCCCCTGGCCAGAGTGGAAGACCTTGTAATTTACAGGTTATCAGGCAGGGTATCTAGAAGGGTATTGTTGAAATTGTGAGGCAGGATTTAGAGTAAATTCCACCCTGCTGTCATTTAACAATGCTCAAAAGCAAGACTCAAATGGATCTAACAGTTTCTAAGTAATTTAACAAAGCTCAGGATGTTTATAGAAATGCACAAATATCCAGCCCTCAAGCAAGATAAGATTCACACTGGCCTGCATCAAATCAGAACTTACCAGGCGTACAAAGAAGCAGGAAAATATGAATCATAATTGAGAGAAATCAATCAGTTGATGCTAGCCCAGAAATGTTGCAGATGACAGAATTAGTAGACAAGGACAATTGAAAGTTATAACTACATTGCAAATGTTCAAGAAGGTAGAGGGACCACTGAACATGTTAGAGATGGAGGCTATGAAAAAAAACCCAAAAGAGCTAGAGATGAAAAATACGAATTTGAGAAGGCTACGCACTGAGTAGCATTAACGAACGTGTAGATCAGATGGGGCAGAGGAAGAGATTGGTGAACTTGAAAACAAAGCAACAAAAGCCATCTAAAAGCATAGACAAAAGACTGAAAGAAAGATAAATAGAGCAGTAGAGAGGGGCAGGGCAACGTCCACTAGCCAAATATACATGTAATTGGAGGCCATGAGGATGGGAGCAGGAAGGGGGGACAGAAGACATATTTGAAGAAATGGTGCTTGAAAATTTTACAAATGTGATGAAAACTATAGACCCACATATTTGGGCAGTTCAACGAATCCCTAAGCAAAAGAAGCATGAAGAAAGCTACACCAAGGCATATATAATCAAATTGTGTATAGCTGGTGATAAAGAAAAGAAAGTCTTAAAAGTCTTAAAAGAAAGTCTTAAAAACAGCTGAGGGAGAAAACCACATTACATAAGGAAGAACAAGGATGAAGGACATCAGCCTCCTCATCAGAATCAATCCACGTCAGAAGACAGTGGAGCGACATCTTTAAAATAGTGGAAGTCAGTCAGTCTAGGATTCTATTCTGGTCTTTCAGAAATGGAGGCATAAGAAAGACTTTCCGACATGCAAAAACTGAGAGTCCATCACCAGGAGACCTGAACTATAGGAAATGCTAAAGGACCTTCTTCCAGCAGAGGGAAATGATACCAGATAGAAATTTGGAGGCACACCAAGAAATGAAGAGTACAAGAAATGATAAACATGGGTAAATATGAAAGCTGTTTTTTTTTTCTTACAATTTTTCTTCAAATAGATTTCATCATATAAAGAAAAACAGTAACAATGTGTTGTGGGATTTATGGAAAATACACGAACTAGCACAAAGGCTTGGGCGGGGAGAAATGGAAGCACAGGATTCTTTCACTATAAAGTGTTACAGTGTAATTAAAGATGTATTACTATAGACTTTGAAGCAACTGTATGTGCATGCATACACATATCACCTAAGAGTTACAGATAATATGCCACCGAAAAGGTTAAAATGGAATCATGAAAAATTGTCAGATAGGTTAATCCAAGAGAAGGTATAGAAGAGGAAATAATAACACATGGAGAGAACAAAAGAAAACCCAAATAGCAAAGTGGTAGATTTAAATCCAAGCATAATAATAATCACATTAAATGTAAATGGTCTGAACACCTTAATTACAAGACAGATATATAACAGGAAGTCCTAAATTATATGTTGCCTATAAGAAATGCACTTTAAATATAAAGATAAAAATGAGTTAAAGGTAAAAGGATGAAAAAATTACACCATGCTAATACCAATCAAAAGAAAGCTGGAGTGGCTCTAGTAATATCAGATAAAGTAGATCCCAGAGTAAAGTATATTACTAGGGATAAAGACTATCATTTTACAATGGTAAGGCATCAATTAATCAAGATGACATGGTTCTAAATGCTTATGCACCTGACACAACAGAACTTCAAAAATATGAGGTCAAAACTAACAGAACTGCAAAGAAAAATAGATGAATCTCCAATCACTGGGAGATTTCAGCATCACTCCCTTAATAATTGATGGAACATGTAGATAGTAAGAATACAAAAAACTTGAACACTATTAGACTAACTTGTGACATTTATAGAACACTCCACAAACAACAGAATACTCGTTCCTCTCAAGTACACACACAACATTTACCAAGAGACTATATTCCAAGCCATAATATCATGACAAATGGAAAAGTATTAAAGTCCTACAATCCATGTTTTCTGACCACAGTGGAGTTAGATTAGAAATCAGTGACAGAATTATTTCTGGAAAATTCTGAAATATTTGGAAACAAACCTGTGTCTAAAAGCAGAGATCAGGGTGCCTGGGTGGCTCGGTTGGTTGGGCGACTGCCTTTGGCTCAGGTGATGATCCTGGGGTCTCAGGATCGAGTCCCACATCGGGCTCCCTGCTCAGCAGGGAGTCTGCTTCTTCTGCTGACCTCTCTCCTCTCATGCTCTCTCTTTCATTCTCTCTCTCTCTGTCAAATAAATAAATAAAATCTTAAAAAAAATAAAAGCAGAGATCAAAAAGCAGAGTATTATGAACTGAATAAAAATGAATATACAACTTTTCAAAATTTGTGGAAAGCAGGTAAAACAGTACTAAGAGGAATAGTTATAGGACTAGAAATGTCTAAATTAAAAAAGAAGAGGTCTCAAATTATTGATTTCAGCTTCTGTGTTAAGAAGGTAGAAAAAGAAAAGCAAATTAAATCCAAAGTAAGCAGAATAAAAGAAATTATAAAGATTGTAGTAGAATATAGAAAACCATAGAGAAAATCAAAATCAGTCAAAGCCGATTCTTTGAAATCCATGAAACTGATAAAGCTCTAGCTGGCCTGATTGGAAAAAAGCAAAAGAGAGAAGACGCAAATTATCAGTATCAGCACTGAGAGTTGTTACATTACTATAGAATTTTTATAGACACTAAATGAATAACAAAGGAATACATTAAACAACTTTATGCCATAAATATGTTATCCCAGGACAGTGGACAAGTTCCTTGAAAAGATCCAGACTACCAGGGTGCCTGGGTGGCTCAATCATTAAGCTCAGGTCATGATCCCAGCGTCCTGGGATTGAACCCCGAATCAGGCTCCCTGCTCAGCAGGAAGCCTGCTTTCCCTCTCCAAGTCCCCCTGGTTGTGTCCTCTCTCTCTGTGTGTCTCTCTCTGTCAAATAAATAAATAAATAAAATCTTTAAAAAAAAAAAAAAGACCCAGACTACCAAAGCCCACTAACAAACAGACAACCTGAATAATTCTATATTTTAAAATAAACAGTAGTTAAAACACATTTCCACACACAAAACTCCAGTCCCAGTCCAGTCACTGGTAAATTCTACCATACATTTGAGGAAGAAATAATCCCAGTTCTACAGAGACTCTTCCATAAAACTCAAGAGGATGGAAATATTTATCACCTGATTTTCTGAGGCCATCCTTAGCCTGATATCAAAATCAGAGAATGTAATTAGAAGAAGAAAACTGCTACCAACATCTTTCACACAAAGAGATAGAAATTCATAACCAGGGGGCTCCTGGGTGGCTCAGTCGTTAGGCATCTGCCTTTGGATGGAGTCATGATCCCAGTGTTCTGGGATTGAGTCCTGCATCTGGCCTCCTGCTCAGTGGGGAGTCTCCCTCTCCTTGTGTTCCCTCTTTCCCTGTGTCTCTCTATCAAATAAATAAATAAAATCTTTAAAAAAAATTAGGGACGCCTGGGTGGCTCAGTTGGTTGCGCAGCTGCCTTCGGCTCAGGTCATGATCCCAGCGTCCTGGGATCGAGTCCCACATCGGGCTCCTTGCTCGGCAGGGAGCCTGCCTCTCCCTCTGCCTCCGCCTGCCTCTCTGACTGCCTGTGCTCGCTCGCGCTCTCTCTCTCTGACAAATAAATAAATAAAATCTTAAAAAAAAAAATCTTTAAAAAAATTCATAACCAAATTTTAGCAAATCAAATCCAACAATATTTAAAGAAGAATAATACGACTATATGGAGTTTATCTTAGGAATGCAAGAATGGTTTACTATCAGAAATCACCGGGGGTGCCTGGGTGGATCAGTCGATTAAGCGTCTGTCTTTAGGGTTCTGGGATCAAGCCCCATGTCTGGCTCTCTGCTCAGTGGGGAGCCTCCTTCTCCGTCTGCTGCTCTGCCTGCTTCTACTCTCTCTGTCAGATAAAATCTTGAATAAAAAAAGTCAGTGGAAAAACAAAAAAAAAGGCAATCAATGTAATTCACTATATGAATAAATGAAGGAAGGAAAACCAGATGAGTATTTCAGTAGATAAGGACAAAATCGAGCATCCATTCCTGTTAGAAACTCTCAGCAAAGTAGGAGTAGAAGGGAATTTACTCTACCTGACTAAGGATATCTATGAAAAATGGACCTCCAACATCATACTTAATGGTGGAAGACTGAGTGCTTTCCTCCTAAGATAAGGAACCAGGCTCATGATCACTTCTATTCAACACTGAGCTGGAAAATGAAAAGACAAGCTGTGGACTTGGAGAAAATATTCGTAAAACATCCAACAAAGGACTTGTGCCTAGGGAAAAAACCAAAACTCTTCCAACTCCATAGGTAGGACATAACCCCATTAAAAAGTAGACAGTAGGGTCTGAACAGACACTTGAGAGCAAAGAAGATACATGGTACTCACCATCATTAGTCTAGTGAAGTGCAAGTCTAAGTCACGATGAGAACACAACACTCTCGCTGAAATGGCTAGAGTGAAAAGGGTTTATTAATTAAAACCCAGTGTTGGCTAGGATGTGGAAGGACTAGAATTCTGATGGGCTGCTAGTAGCAATGTAAAGAGGAACCCCTTTAGGAGGTGACTTGGCAATTTTCTTAAAGGGTAAACCAACCCCTACTTATAACCCAGCCATTCCGCTTCTGGGTGAAATGGCACGTCCACATGGGAACCTACAGCTTAATTTGTTGTAGTGCAGAATGAGAAACCGCCTCTTTCGTAAGGAAGGTGTTTGTTCTTTTTCTTTTCCTCCTCGGCCCTTTTTATATGTTTGCACACCAAAGCTCTTACCTCTCACAATAATGGGTTGAATGGCTGGTCTCTTTTTGCCACTGCAGAAAAGAACCTCTTCTCCTTGCTGCAGAATGGGGGGATTGGATTCTAGCTCTTAGCTCACTCACCCTAGGAGTTCTTAACTGCCAAATGGAAGGCTTAAGTTCTATTTATTTATTCATTCATGAATATTTTTGAGCACCTGACGCGGGCCCCGCACTCTTTTGGGTACTGGTAACACAATGAGGAAAATCGGCTATGGTCCCTGCCCTCCCGGAACCAGTTCTCTGTTAACCTCTGATGGGCTGGACACACTGTCTTCAGTTTCAGGAGCTAGGACCTAGAGTCTTAATCTCAAGGAATTTATGAATTAGGAGAGCAAGGAGACCAACTTCACTGAACCGACTGAACTGTAGTTGTAAGGAATGTTATGAAGGAAACTATTGGAGGGGAGAAGCCCTTCCCCCACGCCCCCTGCCCTTAGCAGGGCTGGGAGCGAGGGCCTCTCCATGGTGTGGCTCTTGAGCGGACACCTAGAGGAAAAGAGAAGGTGCCCTCATTTGCCTGTCACTGTCTCTTTTCTCAGAAATCCAGACTGAATGGAAGACAGTGATTTGATTTCTTCAAATGTAGGCACCTCTGACGGTGAGCAGTTTCTCCAGGCCCTCCGCGCCTTACCTCACGCCTTTGCAGGACTGCGTTGTCTTGTTTGGGAACTATAAGTGCTAATAAATTAACAGACCTAATTCCCCTTTCTGGTGTTTAATTAACACTTCTTCAGCCCAGAATTCATAAGTGAGACACAAAAAGGAGAAAATGAAGCTTCTGCACTCTGGCAAGCCTAAGCCAGAGTCCAAGTGTCTGGCTGGTGGATCCGGGCTCACTGTCCCTCTTGTGTTCTCCCACCAGTGCACCGTGCTCTCCCTCACCTCACGAACATTTAAGCAAATGCAAACATACATTCTTTCTTTTCCCCCGTTTTACTTGAAAGGTGGCTGGCTTTAAAAATAATGGTCTGCCTTATGCTTCCCTTTACCTTTAACATATCTTGATATTAGTAGAGCACTTCCACTGCCTCTTTTTTTTTCCAGTTGAAAAATATGTTTCATGAGGCATATTATTTATTTAATAAGTCCACCCACTGGAGGACATTTGGATTTTTTTGAGCATTTGCTACTGTAAACAGTGCTACAGTTAGCACCTTTGTTTGTATGTCATATTACACACACACACACACACACACACACACGTGTGAGAATGTATCTCTATGATGGAGTCTTGAAGTGGAATTGCTAGGTCTATGCATATGTAACTTTGATACATATCAAATTGCCCTCTGATGTACATGCCCTCTCAGTCATTTGAAATTCTGTTTCAAAAAGAATATTTCATTTGTTTTTGTTTTGTTTTCTTTGCTAAGTTAGTTATATTGTAGGTTGGGTGAGTTTTGCTAAGAGTAATAACACTCATCTAGATCATTGATTTCCACTACTGGCCCGAATGAGTTCTCAGGTTCATATGCTAAATGAATATCAGCTACATAGAAAATAATATCTCACACATGAATGCTGTGTATTTCAAATGTACATAGATCCTATTATATTTAATAAAATGACAATTCATTTAATAGTGTTACTGAATTCTTAGTTCAGCTAATAACAGCTCAGCGTTTCCTTAGTGGTCCCATTGTTTTAGATGACCTTTGGATTATTTTGGCATGTTAGCTTCATTTTGTGTTCTATCAAATTTCTCAAAGTAGCTTAGTCTGGAGATCTAGGAGAATGTAGTAAAAGACTATGCATATGCTACAAGTGTCTATTTGAATATAATAAAAATAATATTTCTCTTATAGATATTCCTTTAAGGACCAGCCTGCCACCACCATTCAGAAATTATAAATATGGTAACTAATTTTACTTATTATTTAAAAATATATATTAATATTATTTTGTTAGTTTTGTGTTGATGGCAGTTTGAATTTGGTTTTCAAAAATGAGTTTACTATCTGTAAATAAAAACTAATATGGAAATTTACTTAGAAATAGAGGAAAAAATAAAAATAAAAAAAAAATAGAGGAATCCTGGTGTATCATTGAAGTAAATTGTCATAGTGTACAAAAGTGGCCTATTTGTGAGGAACAAATAACATGTTTGGGAAATGATGTCTAAAATGAATTTGTCAAGTAACCAGGAAAGAAATGATTTCAGACTAGGAATAAAAAGAAGAGATTAAACATTTTAAATGCCAGTAACTTAAGCATAATATTTAGTAATTTTGTATGTTGCAGTGGTCAATTAAACAATGCAGTAATGAGGCAGGAAGTTGGGTTCCATTACTTGGTGTAATAGATGGTACAGTTATTAACCTTCAGCTTAGTGACACCAAACTTTGAGTTTGAGACCTCACTTGAAAATTATGACACATCTAATAAATATTTCTGTTAATTGGTACAGACATTTTTTGAAGTATAAATTTTTTATTACCTTAGATCATTTTTTGGAGCGGCTTTTAATTCTGTTCCCATTTGGTAGAGCAACTTATGACCTAAAATACTTTGAAATCACAATCTTCACCGTGTGTATGCATTTTAATATCCGGAGACTAATTGTGAGGTCATAAGGGGTAGTCAAGCAGAAGCTGAAGGCACTGAGTGGAAAGTACTTTGATTTATTGGGCTTAAAGAATTTACATACTAAATATTGAATAAGAGAAAGGAATAAAAAGCATGATTAAGTAAATATGAATCTTCTCAATTTTGGCTTGCGTGGCTTTCAGAGTATAATGACTTGCAATAAAACCTTGAACTTGAATCAACCTACAGATGCCATTTCCTTTTCATCATGGTGTGTGTGTGCACATGCACGTACGTGTGTATGCATACACATTCTAACTTGTGTTCCCTGTGAGTCATTTTGGGAGATAAGTTTTAGGTACTGAATGCATTAGAATATCTGACTGTTAATCATCACAGTGGTAGATAGTGTACCTCTTACATTTTCCCACTTAATTAACAATGTTTTGTCCTAGGATTTGTATACTGTTCAGGTGAATTGGCAAGAGAAATGAACACATTTATCTGGGAGATGAGAAATTGGAGAACCACTGGGGTTTTGATGGACTTTCAGTGACTTGGTCTAGGTTTGGCTCTGGAAAAATCTGCCGGTTTGTGTTCAAGAAGGAAGGCCAGATGTTAGTTTCTCACCTCTCCTCATCCTCCGGTATTGCTACCTGCTCTGTGGGAATAGAATACACTGGGTGCTGCGGAGTGGAAAGGCTGAGGCATCAGATTTCAGCTTTGCTAGTTGGGTCTCCGTGCCCTTGGGCAAAGAGCTGGCTCGCTGGCCAGGCCACAGAGAGTCTGAGATTTCTCAGGGCCCTTCCTCCCGTTTAACTGGCATCTACATCTATGATGGATTTGTCCCAACCAGACTGTGTTCTAAAGCACATTGGATGTGGTCTTATTTTTAAATCCTTATCACCTAGACACTGTGCGTGTGTGCAGTAAATATTGGTGGCTGTGCAGTGTGGGCTGCTGATCCTGTTTGTTTCATAAGGCCGGTGAGACTAAACCATGCTTCTGTGAACACATCAAATGCCCCACAAATATATTCTTTTTATTATTTGTTTATTTATTTTTAACGATTTCATTTATTCATTTGAGAAAGACAGAGAGAGAGCACAAGCAGGGAGAACAGCAGGCAGAGGGAGAAGCAGGCTCCCCACTGAGCAGGGAGCCCAGTGTGGGGCTCATCCCAAGATCTTGGAATCATGACCTGAGCTGAAGGCAGGCGCTTAACGGACTGAGCCACCCAGGCACCCCTATTCTTTTTATTTTTATGAGGTTACATTCCTGTGAAAGAGATTATTCAACAAGGAAAAGGACATTATTAGTACAATATTTTTTGCTAGCTTGTTTCCCTGACCCTCTTACCAAGTCTTGCTGGTTACTGTTGGAGGGAAAAATCTGAAAATTTCTGTTCAAATCATTTCTTCTGCTGCAGATATATATATATATATATATATATCCTTCTTATTGTAGGTTTGCAGGACCCATCAGAGCAAGGATATTTCTAATAAAGGCTCATTAGCAAAATAATGTAGAACACGACTGATATTTGGTAAGGGCAAACCACAGTTTTGCTTGTTAGTTGTAACAGACTTTAAGCAGGATCCTTTTACTTAAAAAACTTATTGGCTTTTCTAACTTGTCTTTTGTAATAAACCAATATCTATCTATAATGAGAAAAAGATAATAAGTAACAGAATAGATAATCCAAAGCCAATTTGTTTATTTTCTTGTGTACATTCTGAGCTTATTTTTAGCAATTGTGGTATATTTACATCCCTAGGATCATTTTTTCACCTAAATTAGGTTTATTTTTAGTTCTTAAGAGTACATAGTTGCAGTCTTAGAATTAGGCTGACCTTGTGTTTAAAATAACGGGTAATTCAGAGTGCCAGTTCTTAACTCAATAGCTACCCTATTCTTTTGTAGTATTAGAACAGAGTTAAATCAAGGCCCATTTTTAAAGTAGATCCTTTCATTTCATTTTACTATTGGAATTCTTTATTGAATTGAACGGCCTGATTGATAGAAAGGAATGTTAATTTAAGGTTAGGAGTTTATCCAGATATAATAATACATATCATAATATGTTAATTAATAGTTAAACAAAACTGAGTGAAGAATTGGAAACTTTCTGACTTGAAACCCGTTGAGTGCTGAGCCCCTGCTATAATTAAGAGCTCACTGTTGCAGAGTCGGACTGCACCCAATGTGGAGACATGACTTATTGGAAAAGCACAGCGTAGCCTGACATCAAGATAAACGATTAAGGAGTTAAGGAGGATGGAATAAAGCAGATTAGGTGGTGTGAGTCTGTGCAGTGTGTGAAAACCAGGAGCCAAATACTGATACTCTTTGGGCTTTAACTGCCGTGCTCACATTACCAGTGAGCCTGAGCTCGGAGCGTGATAACAACTTGTCAGGATGGTCATTTGACCTCCTGTCACTGCATGTATTCTGAGAGATCACTAGGTTTTTGAGCTGCTCCTGTTAACGTCTGACATGTTTTACATTATTTGCTAATTATAGCCTTCTGCGACTCCAAAAAACAGGATCGAGTAATATCCACCTGTCTTCTATTCTAAGGGAAGATGTGCCAAGTTCATGGCAGGTTATGGCACCCAGTTTTGTGTGTCAAAGACCAAGGCTTTCAGATATCTTTATACAGTAGTGACCTTTAAGGTGATGATGTAGAAAAGTAATTTTTTTATTTACTGTACACTAGATTTTTAAGTGAACGGGTCATAAGGCAAGGACTTAAGCTTCTTACTGTGACCTCCCATTTCAGATTATTCAAATGAAGTTTTAAAATAATCTTTTATAAAAACTTTTTTTCTTTCAGATAAATTAAAGATTGTTCATCAGGCACATAAAGCAAAGGTACGTTTCATATGTATAGTATTTGGCACATAGCGAATAATCACTGTTGGCTGTCTCAGTGAATAAATGAATGAACACACGTACTTCTAAAATATTTCCCATTATAATAGCATTTTTTATTTTGTGAGTACCCTTTCTACAGCCATTAAGGGGGAAAACCCACCAAGCCCCTATTAGTAGTAGATCCTTTAAAAAAGTGTTAAATTTTTTAAAAAGCATGCATTTTCTATATCAAGCAAAAATATGTTATATTACTGTAAAAATATATATGCAAAAATATGTTTTTTGAAGTTACTAATTCACAGGCGACAGCCATACCCTCATGGCATTTTCTTTGTAATCTCTGGTATACAGTTATTTGAAAGCTGATTGCGTTTATGGTGGGTATCTAAGACTAGGGAAGACAAGGAGATTAGGTGAATTCAAAAATAAATACTGCTTGGGGTACCTGGGTGGCTCAGTCGGTTAAGCATCTGTCTTTGGCTCAGGTCATGATCTCAGGGTCCTGGGATCAAGCCCCGCTTCGGGCTCCCTGCTCACAGTGTGGAGTCTTCGAAATGCTAGTGAGGGTCATTCAGTTGTCCAGACTCATTGAACTGAACTCCCCTTAGGATCTGTACATTTTATTTATGTGAAATTCTACCTCAATTTCACAAGACAGTAGATGTGCCAAAAGGGAGCCAACATAAGACTTAAATGGAAATGCTTAGGATATTTGGATGGAAAGATGCACCAGCATGAGGATGTCCATTTTTTCTTAGTTTATGAATTTAATGCCACCCCATATATATAAATGAAAGAAGCTGATTATAACAATAATATGCAAAAATAAATAAGAATAGTTAGGAAAAGAAAGAGAAAGGAGAGTGACTAGCTCTGACATATATTAGCCATATCATTAAACTCTAGTAAATAAAAGCGTGTGGTGCTGCTGTATGAACTCTTAGGTCAATGGCACAGAATTAAAACTCCAAAAATTGACCCAAATATATATCAGAATTTAGTGTATAATAAGTATAACATTTTAAAGCTATGGAAAAAACATGAGGATTCAGTAAGTATTAGTGGGACAATTGTGAGACATCCAGAAAACAGTGAGCTGAATCCACATTCTTTTCTTTATGCCAGAACAAATACCAATGGATTAATGATATAAGTATGAAAATGAAGCCCACAGGTGAGGACGGAGATGAAACTGATTGAACACAAGTAGATCATTTGCTCAAGCCGGATGATGGGCGTGTAGAGGGTTCATTATGCTGTTCTGTATGTTTTAAATTCTCCATAATTAAAAGCTTTAAAAAAAAATGAAATTGACAAAAACATTTGAAGAGAAGGTAGAATTTTAAAAGTAATCTTAGAGTGAAGGTCTTCCTAAGTATGGTAGAAAACCCAGAAACTGTAAAAAATTGATAATTTTATTTATTCAACTATTCAGCAACTTTTACTAGGAAAAAAAACACTAAGGAAAATTGAGGAATGAATGAAAACGGGGGAAATTTTCTAACTTACAGAAAAGACCTAATTTTCTTAGTTTATGATGCTATTTTATAATTCCACTTAAAAAATGATCCTTTAAGTCCATTAAAAAACAAAATATTTACAACTTGACTCAAAATAAATGCAGATTAAGACCACACTTAATCTCCATCTGTTAGGTTGGCAGGGATCAGACGGTTTTGATAAGACACGGTGTCAGCGACGCTGTGGGAAACAGGTACTCTCAGTGATCGGTAGCATTCCTGTAAAGTGGTACACGACTTACTCGGGAGCATTGTTCAGTGACATCTGCCAGAATACAGTTGCACGTGCTCTCTGACCTAACGATTCCGGTTCTAGAACTTACGTGGAAAACTCGTACATAGGCAGAATGACACAAGTTATGAGCATGTTTGTTGCTGGGTTTTTTATGGTAGCAAGAAACAGAAACAACCTGAATGTCCATCCATGGGGACAGAGTGTGCGTGTGTGTATGTGTGTGTGTGTGTGTGTATCCCTTCAGTGGAACAGCCCACAGCCTTGGTAAATTGAGGCAGCTCGTGTACTGATTTTGCAAGATTTTAAGCTATATTTTAAGAGAAAAAAGTCAGGAGTTAGAATATAGCATACAGTAGGCTGCTATGTGTTTGAAAAAGTTTGCCTGCACATTTCTGCCTACATGAATGTGTACAGAGACAGCCGCTGGAAGGATTCGCCAGAATTAGCCTAACTTCTCTGGGAGAGAACTAGACCACCTGCTAGATAGGGCTTGTGAGGAGACGTACTTTTCACTCTTCCCTATGTGCTTGGAGAATTCTGTATCATGAGTATGTGCTACCTATTCCAAAATGATTTTTTTGAAAGATTTTATTTATTAATTTGACAGAGAGTATACAAGCAGAAGGAGTATACTAGGTAGGAGAAGTAGGCTCCCTGCAAAGCAGGGACCCTGGTGTGGGACTCAATCTCAGGACTCTGGGATCATGACCCAAGCCGAAGGCAGATGCTCCACCGATTGAGCCGCCCAAGAGCCCCTAAAATGATTTTTTTAAATAACGTTCTCCTCCACCTTTAATCTGTGTGCTCTAGAGGTCAAGCTCCTGTGCTCTCTAGCAGGTGAAGTTGTGGACTGCGGAGCATGGCTTCTGGGCCTTCTATTTTAGCTGCTGGAGTGGCCTTTCTTTTCCCTCTTAGCCATATTCTAGAAATAGACGATGTTGCTAAGCAGCTGCATTCTGTTGACAGGTGGTACTGTGTGTCCAACTAGTGGTCACCTCTGTGTGCTTTTTAGGGGCAGATATGCACTCAGAATCTTCTCCTATACTTACAGTGTTTAACTGGATTTGTAAATTTCACCGGAGGGCCAACTCATCCACTCCCACCCCAAACCTCATAGAGGAAGGTTACAGTCAGTATGACACGGGATTAAGTTAATATGACATGAGGTCAAGTGTTTACTAGGTAGGACAAAGTTTTTAGATAAATGGGCTTTCAGTCTACCAGGTAAACTTGCTTCTCTCTGAAGTCAGGCTGATCAGAGCTCAGGGGCCTCAGTTCTGTGTACTCTGGGCTGGCTGGCTTTCTTTCTTTCTCTATCCCCTTCCTTCCTCCCCTCCCTCCCTCCCTTCCTTCCTTCCTTTCTTTTTAAAGTGTCACTTATTTATTTATTTATTTATCATGCACTTAGAGCTTGAGTGGGGGTGGAGGGAGGAGGGAGTAGTAGAGGGAGAAGCAGACTCCCGGCTGAGCAGGGAGCCCGCCATGGGCTGGATCCCAGGACCCTGGGATCATGACCTGAGTTGAAGGCAGACGTTTAACCAACTCAGCCACCCAGGTGCCCCGTGTAGGTCTGTGTTAACCTCTCTGACTCCTGGAATATTGTGAGGAAGAGACAATGACGATGAGGGCAACAGGCATAGCACAGCAGCAGCTGACATGGAGAGGCCTTGCTCTGTGACTGACACTCTGTTACGGTTTTCTGTACTTCATCTCATTTCATCCCCACCACAGGGCAAAAGAGAAGATTCATACCTCCCCCGCTTTTTTACAGCGAGAGATTGAGGGAGCAGGGTTTCAGGAGGGTGACAGGGACAGGGAGAGAAAGAATCTTAAGCAGGCTCCACACCTAGCACAGAGCCTGCCATGAGGCTCCATCACACAGCCCTGGGATCATGACCTGAGCCGAAGTCAAGAGGGGGATGCTTAACCGACTGAGCCACCTACATGCCCCCTCGCTTTTTTTTTTTTTTTAATGGAGGAGGAAACTGAGTCTTGGAGACTCTGTGTGGTTTGTTGAGAACACACAGTGGGACATCAGTGGAACCCAAATTTCCATCCAGACCTGGCCCCAAAGCTCCGTGCTAGGGCGCTGTCCCCCCAGCACTTACGGAGTGTGCGCATGTGGTCAGTGCTCACATCCATTTGCTTCTGTCCCGACGATGATGGGAAGCGTGTGTGACTTTGGTTACTGCTGTCACACAGGGTAAGAATTCTGTGTCTTTGAAACGTCTTAACCAAATACGAAGCACATACGAGTACTGATAAGATGCAGGTTTTCTTTCTTCCCAGACCAACGAGCTTGTGTTGAGCCTGGAAGATGACGACAAGCTCATGCTGGAAGAAGACTGCACGCTGCGAGCTGCGGGAATTGGTGAGAAAGTGCACCGCAGGCTGCTGGAGGGGCACTCACGTCCCTGGCTGCCCCACCTGGATGCCCAACGCCCAGCTGATTGTGTTTGCATAAGTCGCTGCAAAGTAAATGCTACCCTGGGTGCCCTTTACACTCCCTGATAATTATTCAGAGGAGGAGGATGAGAATGATGTACATTCGGATCATTTGACTGAGGGCAGGAGATAGCTGCTCTCCGAATGTGCAGAATGCAAATAGTTCTTTCCTGCAGGTCTGCTCAGAATCCTGTGGAGGGTTGTTTTAAGTGATTGACAGGCTATTACTCACTCAATAACCTACTTACTCTTATCAGCATCATTTGAATGGATGGCTTGAGAGAAATGGACCTGGTAGAACTAATGGGGAATAATGAACTGAGATGTTGTGTGTAGGTGTAGCACGGTTTCTAATAGTCCTCCCGACCGCTCGGGGCCGCCCCGTTGTGGGATTTCAAACAGGAGCCTCGCCTGTGCGCTTGAAAGGGGGCCCCGAGTTAGCTTTTCAGCCTAGAATGTGCAGGTAGTTCTATTTAAAAAAAATGCCATGTGACATGTTTTGTGACCATTAGATGTCACTCTAATTCTGTGTATGTGCGTCTGGAGATTCTCTGGCCGCTGGGAGTGAGGCTTTTCAGAGAGGTGGGACTGTTGAAGGTGCTATGCCTTTGTCGTACCTCTGTGGTCCGTGACCCCAAGGAAACAGCACAGATCACACTTACTTTGTAATTATCCAGACACACTGGTTAAGGGGCACTCTAAGTGAGGTCCATGTTAGGAAACCTGACTGGTTTTTTTGTTTGTTTTGTCTTTGTTTTTTTTTTGACAGGTGTTCTATTGAGTTGTTTTAGTGACATATGTCAGGAATCCAGTTTTGAGTGACACACGTGCCTAAAGTGAGTTCCTGACAGGTCTTATTTATTTATTTTTAAAGATTTTATTTATTTATTTGACAGAGAGCATGCACGCATTAGCAGGGGAAGCAGCAGGCAGAGGGAGAGGAAGAAGCAGGCTCCCTGCTGAGTGGGGAGCCCAGTGTGGACTCAGTCCCAGGGACCTGGGATCATGGCCCCAGCCCAAGGCAGCTGCTTAACCGAGTGAGCCACCCAAGCGCCCCAGGTCTTCTAATTTAAATAGGATCCTAAATAACACATTACAAAATCTTAGGCTTACTTTCCTTGTCTGTCTACACTATTGGCTACATTTAGCGTCTTCTCATAGCATAAATATGTAAGGTAACTATTGCTCCTATTTGAAAACACAGTTTTTATTTTGCCATTTGTTTCTTCACATGCTGTTCTGTTATTATAGCAAATGGCACCTGTATTACTGAGGCATGGGGCACCTAGAAGCTAGCCCTGCTTGTTGTTAAAACATAAAGCTATAATTATTATAACAGACTGGTTTGGTATTGATGGAAGGATTAAAACCTCCGTGGAAAAGATCAGAAAGAAACTAAAATAAGTAAGATCTCACAGTATGATAAAGTTGTGACCTCTCAAATAAGTGGGTAAGAATGAATTAGCCAGAAAATGATGTTAGGCCCATTGCCAAAGCATTTGGGAAAATAAAATTTAAATCCTATCTCAACCTTTATTCCAAAATAAATTGTTGATTGATTTTATGTCATAGTGTAAGAAAAATCTTTTTTAAATAAAATGTAGCTTAGTAGTTTCATAATCTTGGGGAGAAGAGCTCTTCAAGTGTGACCTTGAAGGCAGAGCCATAAAGCAGGGAGAAATGATAGATTTAATTCTGTAAACAGAGTTAAAGGAGAAGCACTAAACAATGAAAAAAATACTTCATATATGACAAAAAGTTATTAGCCTGAATTTATAAAAAGCTCTTATAATTAGCTTGGAAAAGGGTAAAAAAAAATTATACTGATAAAAGAAATGGCTAACCTATGAAAAATAGTTCAGCCTTATGAGTCCGGAGAGAAATGCACTATGAAGGTAGATGCTATTTTATATAGTGTACTAGGCTAGTGGTTAAGAATTAGAGACCAGAGCCAGAGTGTGTGGGTTTTCAGCCTGATTCTGCCACTTACTGGCTGGGTGACCTTGGACAAGCAGTCATTTGAAGACTAACAGACGTAAAGAAAAGTGGTAGTATCCAAGAGAGTGTTGGGAAGTGGATACCCTCTGGGTTTACTGTCAGGAATGTATACTACCTCTTAACTTCCTGTAGGTCAATTTGGCCAGTAAGACTTCCTCACTCTTAACTTCCTGTCGCATCTATTACCAAGCCAACAGGAGTATGCTTCCTCAAGTTCTGTGACTCCCCCAAGATTGAGATGTGCCTTCAAAGGGGTGATAGGAGTCTCTCACTTTCCCCATTGGTGAATCACTGATGTAGAGCTTTCTTTATTGCATGGAAATAGAATATAGTATGTGATACCATTATTGTTCATAAATGTATATATTTATGCATCTATATGTGTATATGAAGAAAAGATCATCTAATGAAATTATAGAAGTGTTTCTCTGGCTGGTGGCACTGCAAGCAATTGATTTCTTTTTTCTTTCTTGGTATTATCTAATTGTTCTTGTAATTTAAAAATTTTCTATAGTTCCCATGTACTCTAAATTAAGGAACCAATTTTTTTTTTAAAGATTTTATTTATTTATTTGAGAGAGAGGCAGTGAGAGAGCATGAGCGAGAAGAAGGTCAGAGGGAGAAGCAGACTCCCCGTGGAGCTGGGAGCCCGATGCGGGACTCGATCCCGGGTCTCCGGGATCATGACCTGAGCCGAAGGCAGTCGTCCAACCAACTGAGCCACCCAGGCGTCCCAGGAACCAATTTTTTTTTAAAGAATATACTCCTACTACAGTTGGAGAAAATTGGTTTGAATGAGGACTGTGTATTTTACTTATTTTGTGACTGTTCATAAGCCATTTAGTATTGTTGAATTTCTGTTTTGATTTCTGTAAAACAAAACAGAAACCATTAAACCTGTTTCAGCGTGTTAAGAGTTGAGTGAAAAAAGCTTATGAAAACATCTGGAACGATGCATGAGGAGACCCTCAGAAATACGTATTTGGAAACCATTTTAGAGAAGGCAGCTGGCAAATGTTTTGGATTTATTAAAATACTGTGAGTTGTTGGCTTAACTGTCGTGACTTTCAGACTTGTGTAATGAACAATCTGTAAAGGTAAGAATCAAATCCATCTCTCTGTCATTCTTGTTGTAAGGCCATGGGTCTTTGATGAGCATCACATTCTTGTCCCGAGTTCCCCACTGGTTTCAGGGCGATCCCAGAACCTCACACTGCACACCCACCCCCCGTCTCGGGCCCTGGCAAGCCCACAGCCCTGGTCTGGGGTGACTCTTGGCCCAGCTGGAGTGGCTTCCTCTCCGTGTCGCCTGGAGCCACCATGCTGTGCCCTGGAGAAGCTTCACTTCCACGTGGGGAAGGAAGGAAGCTGTGCTCCCTGGAGAGCCACAAAAAATTAGGAGTGAGAGTAGAGTTGTAAAAATGACACCTGCAGTGTGTGATTTTTCTGGGGAATTTCCCCTCCCTCAGTGCCTTGTCTGGTTAGGTTTTTAAGTGGTTGAAGAGAAGAATCCCAGGTCCTCATGCTCCCTTTTTCCCACTTGACCTTGCTTAGAGCTGTCACTCTGCCATCACAGCCAGTTGCTATGGGAACAATGCCAATGTAACAAATGTATCATTATGACTTTTCTGCAGAATTCGTGAAAGGAAGAGAAGGACTGTGAGGGGAGGGAAATTAGGGGAACAAACTTGTTTGAAGATCTCTTCTCTCACAGAGAAATTCTCCAGTTCCTGCCCCGGCCTTTTAACTGCCTTGCGGATCCCAATTGTATATTCTGCGCCCGATATCAGGGCACACGTTCGCTTGTGGACTCTGAACTAAAAGACCTAAGGAAAAAGATGTGGGGTGTTTTTTTTTGTTTTTTTTTTTTTTGGGAAGGAAGAAGAAAGCTTTACTTAGAATTGTTATTTGTAAATGCAAAGTTTTTATCTTGTCATTAATGATTGTAGTTTTACGGACTCATTCCCCTAATTTTGTAATTAGGGTAATTCAGTAATTTTGGGGTGCTGTTTTTATGTCTTTCCTTCAGCTACATTCTACTACTATTATCTTTTGAATCCTCTTTCCTTAGGCAAAAAATGGTGGAGGGTAACTCTTTTCAGGCCCGTTGTGTTTTACTGGAACTATTTTAAAACAAGATATAGTGGACCAAACCCTAAGTGCTTATCTGAGAGAAGATTTTGTGTCAAACCAGATCCTGTAATCAGTCCAAAGCTCCCCTGTGGTCGGTTTTCATTTTATGTGTCAACTCATGCTGTCTGCCCACAACCAGAACCCTGACTTTGTGCCCAGCACCTTTTGATTCTCTCAGATGTAGAGCTAATATTGCAGGATTCTTGGACTCTCCCTTCTTTATCAGGATCGTGTTTGATTTGTGTTTCCTGAATGTTCCAGGTGCCTTTCCCGTTCTCTTTTGAGTAGTAACATCTTAGGGCATACATGCTCTCCTCCCTTAATGGCATCTTATAGGGGCTGTTCTTTACCTTAAACATCAAAGCCGTGGTAGTCTGGTGCTCAGGAAAGTATGTGGGGGTCCCAGGGAATTTCGGGTTCCAGAACAAGGGTATGGATTGTTCTTCCTTTTTACCCTCCCCTTACCACCATGGGAATCACAGGCCCGTGTCCAGTCCATCAAAGGTCAGATTTATTTTACTTTTTATTCTCTTCGAACTGTAGCTTGAAGTCCTCTCTGCCAGCTGATCTAAAAAACAGATGCTTGGGGGCACCTGGGTGGCTCAGTGGGTTAAAGCCTCTGCCTTCGGCTCAGGTCATGATCTCAGGGTCCTGGGATCGGGCCCCGCATCGGGCTCTCTGCTCTACAGGGAGACTGCTTCCCCCTCTCTCTCTGTCTGCCTCTCTGCCTACTTGTAATCTCCGTCTGTCAAATAAATAAAATCTTTAAAAAAAAAACCCTAATATTAAAAGCTAGGAGATGTCTCCTAATATTGAGCCATGCCTACATTTAAAAAAAAACAAAAACAAAACAGATGCTTGAAGCAAATAGAAAATAAAGCACTATGTTTGGGAACTCTTGGCTGGAGATAACTTTGGTGCAAACTTAGAAATATAACTCAGCTGTGAGCACAGTTTTAATGATTCATAAATTCAGATTTTAGGAACCTTAGGAAGATAGGATATACTTTTGGACCAGGTGAGAAGGTGAAACTTTGTCCTTTTGGTCTCAGGTTGCTGCAGAAACCAGACCTCAGTCTTCCTGTATTTTATTCCCCCCAGTAATCTGTACTTATTATCACATTACAGCTTGCCTGATCATTAATTATCTGTACCATAGAGTCCGTGCACATGTCTCTGTCTCTCAGACAACAGTTGCTATGCCGTATACTTTGGTGCCACCTAGAATAGGCTAGGGACTTCGAAACTGTGCAAAAATCCTCACGGAGTTTTTTGGAATTAGTTAGGAGCTTAAGTATATTGCCTTGAATTTTTCTTGAGCTTTTACATTTAAAATTGGTTTTTCTTACATTCTTTTATTTAAAGTCATTATTATTTTCCTGTTAAAGGGGTGTATATATGTGGCTGACCTGTTTGGACACATTATAAAATTATTAATTTCAGGAGCGCCTGGGTGGCTCAATTAGTTAAGCATCTGTCTTTGGCTCGGGTTACGATCTCAGGGTCCTGGGATCGAGCCCCATGTGGGGGCTCCCTGCTCAGCGGGGAGTCTGCTTCTCCCTCTGCCTCTGGCCCCGACTCGTGCTCTCTCTCTCTCTCTCAAATAAATAAGATCTCAAAAAAAATTATTAATTTCATTTTCAGAGTTTGAAGGTCCTGGCTTGTGTTCATTGCATTAAACTTGAAAGTCAGTATTAAAATGGTGCACAGTATTTGGAGGGTTCTCACTTGAGTTCACTTGCTAGTAAGACAAAGGGATGAACTGGCAGTGTATTTATTGGATTTTAGATTTTACATTCATTTCGGATTCACACTCCAAGGCACTCTGCACCTGAGTGCACTGCGCCTGCAGCACATTTAATTTAAAATCAGGTGCCCTAGGGGACTGGCATGCGGTAGACATCCTCGGGGTTCTTCTGGAGCCATTTTAAATAGAACTGGGGCAGCAAGAATTTAAGGGATAATGGTCGAAAGGTTGAGGATGCCGAGGTTCTGGAAAATCTTCTGTAATTTGTTTTCACTCCAATCGACAAATAAATGTGTGGCATAAATACAAGAAATCATTTTCAAACATTTTCAACAGAATTTTGCAGATTTTAAAAAGCGCTCTGTTTGGTTTCTTCGAGGACCACATTACTCGAGTTTCAAATACATTTTGTGTCTGACTTTTGAATGTTTAGAGTAACCCATGTTGAACTTGTGTACTATTTTCCAGTTTTTGAAGGGTGTCAGTTTTATCAGCCCTCACAAAGTATTGGGACTGGGACCCATTTGTCAGTCTTGTCTTGTTGTTTTTGAAAAAAGTATTCATCTGAAAATCTTTCTCTTAGGGGATCTCATTTTGAGCGTGTATGAGAGATGGCATATAAAAATACTTGAGAAGTAACGAATTGATCTATAAGTTAATTAGACCCAAGAAAACCTGCATGGCAAAGCAAAAATGCTTTGTCAGTCGTTTCTTTCCTTCAGCTTATTCTGAACCTGTTATTACCATACGGAGGAACTATACGATGTGTTTGTTTCTCAAAAGGGGTACAGATAAATGTCAACAGCAGTAAGTGAAAATTGTAATTACAGTTAGTGTGTATTGAGCAAAGTGCTGCGTGGGCAAAGCACTGTGTAAAGTTCTGTATGTAAATAGCACATCGTGGATAAAACCCTGCATTGTGATTCTGAAGAACAGGGTGCTTTTAGCTCATTCTCCATTTGGAGGATGATTAGAATCACTTGCAAATGATAGAGGTCTACCTTTGGGCTTGCTTCCCTTCAAAAAAGGACACCCGGGAGCTTTTTATATATAAAGAAATAGATCTTAAGATATCTTCTCTCTGAATATTGAGTTTCCTGAAGCCCCCCTTTCAACATTTTACTCATTCCAAGTGTGGAGCCTCTTAGCCATTCTTTAAAATGCTATTTTTGTGTAAAATTCAGCTGTACATGAACTTCCTGTTTGCTCAGGGTTCATTTGTTTCCAGCCCCTCCCCACCGATTCTCAGCTTGTCACGGCCCTGTCTGCCACCCACCCACCCCCAGGCTCATTGTGCTGAGAGTTTGCAATCTGATTTTCATCAAGATTAATCTTCATTTAATCTTGAAGATGCAGTGGTCCTGGAATCAGGATCTGAGACTATGGGCGACTTTATTTTATAATTTGAGCGTTTCTGTATTTTCTGTAATGAGCACGGTAACTCATAATTGAGAAACAATAAGTTTGATATCTTTTTTTTTTTTTAAGATTTTACTTATTTATTTGACAGAGAGAGAGAGGACAAGCAGGGGGTGTAGGAGAGGGAGAAGCAGGCTCCCCGCGAAGCAGGGAGCACTACGCGGGACTCGATCTCATGACCCCGGGATCACAACCCCAGCCAGAGGCAGACACACAACCAGCTGAGCCACCCAGGCGCCCCTAAATTTGATATTCTTAAAACCAGCAAAAACCTTTTTTTTTTTTTTTTTAGCTGACATGTCATGCTAAGCTCCTTAATTTCATTCTTTTGTGACAAATTCTAGTGATGAGATGAGTTCGGTAAACTAAGAGACCAGGGGTAATCCTTGGCATCTTTCCCTATTATCCTATTTATTTGGCGTGAAGAGTTTTTACTTGTCTGTTTTTAGAGGATATGTTAATTGAGTGATCGGTATTCATTACAAATAATCTCTTCTGTTTTCCTGTCGAGAGTCTGCA
The DNA here is from genome assembly GCA_004024625.1 of Mellivora capensis. NCBI lineage: Eukaryota > Metazoa > Chordata > Mammalia > Carnivora > Mustelidae > Mellivora > Mellivora capensis. The sequence continues at coordinate 31,452 of PISX010005185.1, read as the reverse complement.
GGCCCTTTTGCTCTTTCTGTAAAAGCTAAGCAGACTGTATTAACTTCTGGTTTAATTTAAAAAAAAAAAAAGAACGAACGTGGAACTTGTTGGCACACACCTTAAAGAACTGCATGTTTAATAATTGGAAGGCTCTCCATCAGATTTGTCTCCAGTCTGAACTAATAATGTTACTGACTTATTGTTTTAGAAGACGGAGTCCTTGACCTGCTAGGTTGAAAGAATTGTGACTGCTCTGCTCCTTTGCGGGTCCTTTAGCTGTGCCGTATCCCCTGTGGATAATTAGAGGTGTTTGAAGGTATTGCGGGAGAAGCCAATTTGTGTCTTTCACTTTGCATATTGTTGAAGCCTCATGAATTAGTCATAAGCAGGCAAAAAATTAACTTCTTCAGACACATATTTTGATGGGTCATGAGGGAGAATGTAAAGTGATCTGTAAAGTATTCTACTGATCCTCTAAGTATTAAATTATTATACCTACAGGCTAATTTCAAAGAGAAAAAAAAAAGCGTTTTTCCCTCCTCCTTCAGAACTGAGCAGCACATTTGGAAAAAATAAACGTTTATTTTCTAGGATTGTTAAGAGGACTCTGACATGAGTAATTTTATGGTTTCCTGGAAACCAGTCTTGTACTCATTCTTGTTTTTAATTTCTTTTTGTATTTTTCTTTTTACTTTTAAATTATTCGAATTTTAAATTCTTATAACGACAGCTGATACTTCTTGTTGATTTGGTGAAGTGTGAAACCAAACAAGTAGTTCATCTTTCTCACTTTAGGCATCTGAAACATTGAATCAGAGTAATATGGATTTTAATGCTTGCTTAAAATCTAGTTTTACATTAAAATCTTTTTCCATTGTCTTTTTTTTTTTTTTCCAGCTCATGAAACTGAAATTGCATTCTTCTGTGAAGAAGATTACAAGAACTACAAAGCTAATCCCATTTCATCCTGGTGAAAACCTCTTGGGGGCTCTCTTTTCGCATACCTGTATTAAGCTCTTTATTCCACTAGTGAGTTTTGGAAATTGACAAATAAACTTAAAAATTAATCTCAGGCTCTGCTATGTGAGCTCAAGTCTGTGGTGTTTTCTCTTTCTGCAAGTCTGCCCTTTTTCTTTCTTTCTTGTTGTAAAATAATATAATATTTATGAGAAAAACTTTTTTTAAATGAAAGAAATAGTTATTCAAAATTATCATGGAGGGGTGCCTGGGTGGCTCAGTTGATTAAGTGTCTACCTTCGACTCCTCATGATCCCAGGGTCCTGGGGTGGAACCCCAAGTTGGGCTCCCTGCTCAGCGGGGAGTCTGCTTCTGTCTCTCTCTCTCTGCCCCACCCCCAGCCCCGTTCATGCGCGCTGTCTCTCTCTCTCTCTCATAAAATCTTAAAAAGTCATCATGGAATGATGATTGGTTCTTTAGTCATAACTTACTTTTCTGAAATTAGGGGTTTCTTGGGTGGCTTACATGTTGGGTTCTTTAAAAAGATTATGACTGGGACGCCTGGGTGGCTCAGTTGGTTAAGCGGCTGCCTTGGGCTCAGGTCATGATCCCAGCGGCAGCGCTGGTGCCTCAGGCTTTTGTCTGGCTTTGGGCACTAGAGACGCTGAAAGAATTGTCCCCCTCCCCTGCACCTTCTACCCCCGCTGGGAGCCTCTGCTCCAAGGCCTGCCCACTGGCAAAGGCTTTGTGGGGAGGCTTTCATCTGGGAGGGGGCGCATCCAAGGTAGGGGCCGACCCCATCTTCCTGAAGGTTAGGAAGTTGGGCTCGAGAACCCCCCTTGGTCAGGAAGAAATTAGGGGTGTCTGGCCTGCAGGGATTGGGGCCAGGGGCCCAGGCAGGCGGGGACTCTGGCTATACCAGTTTAACCCTAGCCTATCCTGCCCCACCTCGTGTGGGGGTGCTGCTTCGGGTTAGGGCTCCTTGCTCGGCGGGGAGCCTGCTTCTCCCTCCGCCTCTGCCTGCCACTCTGTCTGCCTGTGCTTACGCTCTCTCTCTCTCTCTCTCTCTGTCTCTCTGACAGATAAATAAATAAAATCTTAAAAAAAAAAAAGATTGTGACTAAGGTCATTCTGTTCATTTTGTATTTTTTTCACAGTTTCTCTTAAAGCCACTGTGCACTCTTACTGTCTGTGGTTAGCAGAGATTCTGAGTCTCTGATGACCACAAGTGCCATCTTTTTGCTCACGGTAATATGCATTGTTCTATATTTTGGGGAGGTTTTCTGATGTAAGAGATTTTCTTCTTTTCATATTTCAGCCCACACAAATAACGTGGCTGATTTTTTTTTTCTTTCCCCTGAGCTCTGTTTTCTTACTTCAGGAACAGACTACAATAGAACCAAACTCATTTCTTTGGAGAGAGAAGGTAGCAGGATGTTTGCACTTCTGGAAGAAAATTGTTCATTGAGAACAAGTCTAAGTCATGGAAGATACATTCTTTCAAAATAATACAATACTCTTGATTCCTGATAAAGGCCAAGACCAATACCTGAAGACTAGTGATTTCAAAGGGGCCTCTCAGCCAGCGTGTATATCTAATCAGAACTCCTACAAGGTTAGTTGGCTCTAGAATTATTCTAAGAACCCTTAAAATTGCTAGTAGGGCGAATTGGTTTCATTGTGGTAGAGGCTAGCTTAAGAAAAAAAAATCAGCTTTGAAAGTCTGGTTAACATAATCAGAATATGCTTTTTTTTTGCTTTGTTAAAAGATGTAGTAGAGCCTTATTTACATTCATTAAAAAAGGACCAGTGACCCAGTCTTCTGGGGAGTTAAAGAATTAAATAAGACACAGCTTTTGCCTCACTGAGTGGGGAAAGATATTTAAGCAAGTGCTATAATGGCAGTGAGCCATATATGGCAGTGAACTCCCACTGCTGTGGGAGCACTAATGGTGGGGTAGGTAGTTCTGTGTGGGGTTAATTTTTATTTTAAAACAGGTATCAGTTGAGCTTTTTCTTAAAAGGTTCAATAGGAATGTTTGCTTAGTAGAAAATAAGGGAAAGGCTTTTAGGAAAAGGGACCATCATATGCAAAGGCAAAGCGCTGTGAGAGAGCTTGTGATTTTCTGTAAAGTACAGTTTTCAGTGTACTGGCGTGGAAAGCCATTAGATCAGAGAGGAGGAGGAGAAGGCCAGAGAGGAGGTTGAGGTGGGCCTTGTCCCTCATGCTAAGGAGTTGGACATTTATCTAGTATCTAGGTAGTGGTGAGCCAGTGGAAAGATTGAAACAGATAAAATCATGTTGATTTGTGTTTTAGAAAGGGAGCTTTGTCCCAGTGGCAGAAAGAGAGTTGTCATGGGCCAGATGAAGACTGGAGGGCCTGACCTAGGGCCCGGCACAGGCGAAGGACAGGGGAGGAGACTTGTGAGGTTGTGTCAACATTTACTCGAGCATTATATAGCAAGCATCGTGTTGGGTACTCTACATATATTATCTCATTTAATGTTGACCACAGCTCTTTAGTCTTGATAATATCCTATCTATTGATAGATAAAAAAAAAAATTGGGGCCCAGAGGGGTAAAGTGGTTCACCAAAGCAGGGAAGGCATTGTAGTGGGATTGGAGCTGGGTGTGTCTTGAAGTCCTCACCATGCCCCTTCTGCCCTCTGGTCTCTAACTAGAAGCATGGGGTGGAGGGGCTGGTGGGTTCCTGGAACCTGGTGAATGCTGTGTGCAGAGGGTATAGTGGGGTGGGGGAGGCCTTTGGTGATGCTTGCTCGGGTGAGTGCCTGATGGTGATGACATTAACCCAAATAGGGAATTTAGTGAGTAGAACAGGTTAAAGCACACACCATTTGTTCATTTTGCACACATTCAGTTTACACACACGTTTTTCTTTTCTAAGAAAAATTAAGTCTGTCTTAACCTGTATATTTTCTTTTTTAACAAAAATATAAAAATATGCATATATAACCCTTTGTTCTATTGTCCCTTTTCCCTATTAGACAGTTACATATAGTTTTAAGCACAGGCAGGGAAATAAAAAACAGACCTATATTATGACTAAAAAGGGCTATTACAAGGAATGGAAGATTGGTTCAAAACTATAGAAAACTGATCAAAGTAATTCGCAAAACCTACAGATTAAAGGAGAAAGAAATTATGGTTATCTCAATAGATGCCAAAAAAGCATTTAATGGACTGCAACCCGTGACACGAATAAAAACTGAGACTAGAAGAGGATGCCCTTCACGTGATGAAAGATACCCACAAAAACTGCCTAATGGAGACGTGTTTTAAGCAGACCTATTAGAGAAGATATGGGACCAAGATGACCACCGTTGCCAGGACTATTCAGAATTGTTCCACAGGTCTTATTGTAGCCAATACAATAAGAAAAGTCATAAGAGGCACAGATCCTGGAAAGGAGGATGTAAGCCATTCATTTGCAGACAATAGGATTGCAAGAAGATCAATTGACACATTATGAGGACTACTGAGAGACTTCCAGAGGGTTTGGTAGCGAACCTACATGTGCACAAAACCTACAGAAACGTTACTAGAGGATATAAAGACCTCAATAAAGAGACCTCCCATGCTTATAGATGGAAGCTTTGGTATAGTAAAAACCTAGATTTATACCGCATCTGTAATTTAGTGTGACCTCCATCAAAATCCCAAAGGGTTTATACTGAAATTTGACAAACTGATTGAAAGGTTCATTTGAGGGGCGCCTGGGTGGCTCAGTGGCTTAAGTCTCTGCCTTCAGCTCAGGTCATGGTCTCAGGGTCCTGGGATCGAGCCCCACATCGGGCTCTCTGCTCAGTGAAGAGCCTACTTCCCCCTCTCTCTTTGCCTGCATCTCTGCCTACTTGTGACTTCTCTTTCTGTGTGTCAAATAGATAAAATCTTAAAAAAAAAAAAAAAGATTCATTTGAAAAAGTAAGTATACAAAAGGAACCAAGATCACTTGGAGAAGCAAGAAGGAAGGGGGATTGCGTACCACATTGTCAAACTAGATCTTAAATGTGTAGTAATTAAAACAGTGGGGAGTGATACAGAAATAGACCCAAAAAAACCCCCAAAAACAAAAATCAACAACAACAAAAAAAACCCCAAAGGGATAGAATAGCAGAGTAAGCTGACTAATGTATATGGAAACATTATATAATAAATATATTTGTAAGAAAATAGAAAAAACACTGTAAATGTCCTAATTGAAGTCAGTAGCAGAGTAGCCAAACAGATGATGGGATATCTATGTTCTCAACTAATTAATCTGAAACATTGAGGGACATATATCTTATTTGTGGACATGGGACCATCTTTGAGACGTCCTGATGGATGGAATTGCAGAGAGACTCAAACTGTGATATCATTGTTTAAAAGCACAAAATATCTATAGGTGTGCCTGGGTGGCCCAGTGGGTTAAGTGTCTCTTGATCTCAGCTCAGGTCTTGATCTCAGGGTTGTGAGTTCAAGCCCCATGTTGGGCTCTATACTGGGCTTGGAGCCTACTTTTAAAATAAACAAAGCTATAACGTGTATATATGTGTACATGTATATGAATATACACTTTGTATACACATCTGTACATATGCAATAAAGCATATACACCAAATTGATCACATTGGTTGCCTCTGGGGAGGGGACTAGTACTGGGAGGTGACAGTAGGAAAAGCCGCCTCTGTAGTGTTTAAGGAGTACTTGTGTTAAAAATTAGTGAAAACTAATACCTATACAGAAGTTAAAAGAAGCAAGAAAAAAAATTAGGCAATGGCCATTACCATTTTGGCATAGTCTCTCCAGGTTATTTCTTCTATGTATGTTTTTCAGTGTTTCTGATCTTTTTGGTGTGTTTTAAGTTACACAGGTCACCTCTGCTTTTTATTTATTTCTAAAGATTTTTTAAAAAATATTTTATTTATTTGACAGAAAAAGATGACAAGTAGGCAGAGAGGCAGGCAGAGAGAGAGGGAAGCAGGCTCCCTGCTGAGCAGAGAGCCTGACATGGGGCTTGATCCCAGGATTCTGGGATCATGACCAGAGCTGAAGGCAGAGGCTTTAATTCACTGAGCCAACCAGGTGCCCCTTTAAAGACTTTTTTTTCATACATCTTTTTTAAAAAATACTTTATTTATTTATTTGACAGATTACAAGTAGGCCGAGAGGGGGAAGAGAGAGAGGGGGAAGCAGGCTCCCTGCTGAACAGAGAGCCTGATGCGGGCCTCGATCCCAGGACCCTGGGATCATGACCAGAGCCGAAGGCAGAGGCATTAATCCACTGAGCCATCCAGGTGCTCCTTTAAAGATTTTATTTATTTGACAGACAGAGATCACAAATAGGCAGAGAGGCAGACAGAGAGAAAGGGGGAAGCAGGCTCCCTGCTGAGCAGAGAGCCAGACATGGGGCTCGATCCCAGGACCCTGAGACCATGACCTGAGCCGAAGGCAGAGGCTTAACCCACTGAGCCACCCAGGCGCCCCCAGGTGCTCCTTTAAAGATTTTTTTTAATATATTTATTTGACAGGAAGAAGTGACAGGGGAACATAAGCAGGGGGAGTGGGAGAGGGAGAAGCAGGCTTCCCGCCAAGCAGGGAGCCCAGTGTGGGACTCCATCCCAGGACCCTGGAATCATGACTCGAGCTGAAGGCAGCCGGCTTAACCGACTGAGTCACCCAGGTGCCCTCATCTCTGCTTTTTAAAAACAACCAACTCTAAGGTGACATGAAAATCCCCTTCTTCAAAGGTCACTGTTTTGCATAGCCTGATGGTCCATACATTTGTCTGCACATATGTCATTATTTAAAATTATTTAGCATTCTAAAGCACTATCCTTTGATATTTAAAATGTATCATTAAATATAGTTGAGGTGTCTCATTTTCCTTTTGAATCTCACTATGTGGGGTGTCTGGGTGGCTCCGTTGGTTAAGTAGCTGCCTTCGGCTCAGGTCATGGTTCTAGAGTCCTAGGGTTGAGCCCTGCATTGAGCTCACTGCTCAGCAGAGAGCCTGCTTCTCTCTCCCTCTGCCTGCTGCTCTGCTTACTTGTGCTCTCTCTCTGTCAAATAAATAAAATCTTAAAAAAAAAACCTCACTATGTACAGGGCACTGCATGTGCTTTACATATTATCTCATTTAAGTTGTCTCTTTGGAAAGAACTGGGAGCAGTCCCATCTGTAAAATGGAGAAGACAGTGCCCCCCTCCTAGAGTTCTGGGGATCAAGCCAGACTGCCTACAAGGCCCTTCGTAGACAGGGCCTTGCGTGAACTTACATGCTCAGTAAGTATCTTATGATGCAGCATCAACTTCATTTTGGAGCCGAAAACCTTGATGCTGTTGGACATTAAGGCACTTGACCAAGACCTAAAATTTGGTTAAGTCTGAGAGCAGCTTTCTTTTGGCTTCAGATCCCACATTCTGACACTCTTTGAAGACACGGGGTGTCAGGCCCTTGGAGAAACGTGGTAGGAAGGGTGTCAACCACAAGCCAAGAGACAGTGTCCCACGTGGTTGACACTCCTTCTATGTCATTTTTTTTGCCCTTTTCATTTGAAGAGAACTTACTTTCTCTTCTTGTGCCACAAGAACATACAGGCCCTAGTCCCGCTAACAAGCCAAGCCTAGTTGTGTGCCTACTTGGGACACCTATAGAGGTGGCCTTGCCTGGGCCCCTTTGAAAAACTGTCGCTGCATGCAGAGGCAAGGAGGGCATGTCTGAGGGCAGCTCCCTAGTGGGAAGAGAAGACGTCCAAGTATGAAGGTGTCCAAGGACCCCCATTCTTGTCATCTTTTCTTCGTTGTGTGTGTGTTGGGGGCAGGGCCCCGATTATTGGTTCTTGGCAATTGCCCTTCGTTTTACTCAAAACTCTTACAATTCATCAGATTAGCAAAGGTAATGGAAGTCAGCAGAATAGTTCCTTGATGGGTTTGAGGTCAGTATTTTGAACTACACTATCAAGACAGTGACTCTTGGGTTCTGCAGGCACGGGCAGCTCCCATCTCTGACATTGGACCCGCAACATAAAACTCATTGCCGCTCTCCATGTTTCACTCGGCACGGCCAGCCCTTACGTGTGAGAGGGGGGCTGGTGGTAGAGGAGAGGGCAGCTTTTGTCACTTTTTTCCATCAGAGGAGATGTATTTATTCACTGAATTGGGCCTGAGACTATTCCGGTCCCCCCCAACCCCAAAGGTGCATTTTGGGTTATAATACTAACTTTGACTTTAGATAATGGCCTTTGGAGACTCATTTTTTGATCATTAGTCAGGGAGAGGGCTATAGCATGTGTAATGATTTAAAGGAAACATACAGGATGAGTGTCATGCAGCTCTGTCTGCCGTGTGGTTTTCAGAGAGCAGTGACCCCACTCTGGTGGGTGTTTCTGGCGCCTCACGGTGCTGTGCAGTAAGTCATGTCGTGCACTGGGTGGTGAGATTTACGATGGAGCACATCCACTGCAGGTCCCAGGTTATGCCCTACAACTCTGGAAATGAACGAAGGCAGATGGTTTGGGGAATGCCGCCTTCGAGACTCAAGCTTTTTGGTTCTAGCCTCATGTGTAGGGAAAGATACCACTGCCAGAGACGCTGTTCTTGGGGTCAGAGCAGGGACCAGAGTATTCTGACGTTTCCATTTCTTCAATGGGACCAAGACAAGTGAGGACCGTGAGGACCGTGAGGGCTGCTTCCCCCTCCATTTCTCACCTGGTGGGCTGTCTCCTATCCTTGCGGTGTTCAATTCTCTTTAACCAAAAACAACTCGTTTCTTTCCCTAATCATTGCCCTTCCTCCTCACTATACCCCCCAGCTTTGCTCCTTATGCCATCTGACTATGCACGGCTACCTCCGGAGCCCCTGTTGCAGACACCTGCAGGCCCCCAGGCCACTCCCCCTTATTCCTTCACCATGTTAGCTCCTGGCCCACTTTCACCTCTCTAGTCCTGCTTCTGTTGCAGTTCAGCAGAGACAAGACTTTCAGTCCCATGGGGGCTCTTAGGCCACTGACCAGCTCGACTGTGATGTTGTGATCATGGACTCGGACTCGGCCTCAGCCGCCTGCTCCTGCTGTCACACCTTAGCCATAGTCACCACCAGTAACCACACCCCAGTCTGTAACCAGATCTTCTTACCATGCCTCCTGCCCTCCCCTCTCCCTCAATCTGGTGCCCCCTCTAGCAGTTCTTCAGCCTCATCAGACCTGGAGTTTACAGCCCTGCTACCTTTTCATAGCTCTTCCCCTAACCTGAGATTCTCTGGTCTTCCTTCTCATCCCCTCACTGCCCCCATGCCCCAGGGTTTCATCCCACTCTGTGTGTGCCTGGAGGAACTGCACACGGCCGTATACAAGCATGCAGACTACAAGCTCTGGTTCATGACTGTCAGGCTCCGGGAAGTCCCTGACCTTACCCTGCAGCTCAGCACTCCCCAGGTTCCTTCGTCCTCCAGGTTCTCTTTGGCTGTCGACCCTGACATCTCCTCTCAGCCCTTGCTTCCTATTTCACTGAGAAAACAGAGGCCATTGGCAGATGGCTTGCTGCTGCTCCACTCCCGTGTCCCCCCGCTTGTGACAGTGGTGAGCCAGCAGTGCTTCTTTCCAGGTCCGTCCTCCATCTGGGCATCGTGCCCAGAGCATCACTGTGGGGCTGTCCTCCCCATCTCTTGCGGTTCATTTCCCAGTGACATCTCCCATCTTGACCCCTGCACCAGTTGCCCCCTCTTCCCTTTATAGCAAACCCTTAACAGAGTTATCCACACCCTCCTTTTCCCGCTTTCTTCTTGTTTTCTCTTGAACTCCCTCCAGCTGGGCTCCTGTTCCCATCAGTCGACTGAAACAGCTCTGGTCTGGGTCACCAGTGGTTCCCTTGTCATCAAAGGAATACGATTCTCCCATCTTCAAATGAAGCAGTCAGGAACATTTTCCATGAACCAATGGATACCTTCCTTCTTGCAGACACTTTTTCTTTTCTTTTAAAGATTTATTTATTTGAGAGAGACGGAGCACAAGCATGAGCGGGAGGGGCAGAGGGAGAGGGAGAGAGAATCCCTAGTAGATTCCATGCCGAGCACAGAGACGGGCATGGGGCTCAATCTCATGACCCTGAGGGCAAACACTTTCTTTATGTGGCTTCCTTGTGCTCCACTGGCCACTCATCCTTATTTCCTTTGCTGGTCCTTCCTCCTCTCCTACAACACAGGAACACCCAGGGCTCGGTCCTCAGGCTTTTCTAATTGCGTGGAACCCCCTTGATGAGCTCATGCATCTCACAGCTTTAAATAACGATGCCATGCTACGGATTCCTGATTTTATCCCACAGCCCTGATCTCCCTGCTGAACCTAGTACTGGTTCATCCAACTGGCTAACTCCTCATCTCCATTAAGGTAGCTAATCAACTAATAGATCTCTCAGATTTTAACATGTCCGGTAACAAGCTTCAGATCTTTCTTCCCTCACCCGGTCACTCCTCAGTCTTCCCCACCAAAGGAAAGGACTCTCATCTGTTTATGTAGGCCAAAAAATTTGGAGTCTTCGTGTCTTATATGCCACATCCAGTCCATGAGCCAGCTCTGTGTGTTCTGCCTTTGAAGTATATCCAGCATACAGCCTTGACTCACTTTCATCACTGTTACCACCTGGTCGGAGGCACCACCATCCCCCACTGGGATTATTGCAATAGCCTAACTGTGCTCCCTGCTCCTGCTTCTGCCCTGCCACTGTTTTCCACCCAGCAGCTACAGTGATTGTTCTAGAACATAAATTCTGTCATGCTGTACTTTGGACAAAAGCTAATCTCTTCCTGAGTCTTGCAAGGTCCTGTATGATCAGCCTCTGCCACCTCTATGACTTCATCCAGCATCTCTCCTCTCTGTGTAGCCACCTTGGCCTTGCTCCCCCTCCTGGTGCATGCCAAACACATTCACACCCCAGGGCCTTTGCACTTGCTTTCCCCTCTGCCTGCAGGGCCTTTTCTCCTAGTTGTTTTTGTGAGTTTCCCTCATTTCTGTCAGGTGTCAGCATAAATGCCATTAGGAAGACTTCCCTGGTCACACTATATAAAATAACAAATGCCTGCCCTCTGCAGCACTCCCTGCCCCTCTAACTGTAAAAAAAAATTCTTTTTCCAGTCTCCTGCTATTAGAATGCCCCCAAGGTATAGAACAGTCTCTGGCACTGAGCAGGCCAGCATAAATTCTTCTTGAATGAATGAGTGACTTTGAGATTGTATTTGCATCTTAAAGCAAAACCTTACAGATTCTCAGAGCTCATTTTAGGGCAAAGTAGACCCGTGCAGATTGGATGAACTCTAGAAGCTTCTGCCCTTGAAGAATGGTCATCCAGATTTATATACACGGCTGTAGACTAGGCTCTGGAGTAATTGGTCAGCAGTCCTGAGTGCATATGTGGACAATGCAACTCCATTTCAAATGGAGTTGAGGAGATGAGATTAAAGAGCTCATCCACAGTTTGTTTTTATTGGTCTGAAGCTGATTGCTACCCACGTATTCATGGAGCAGGCGGCTCTTTCCAGCGGTGCTCTTGCTGTGTATGCCTGGAGGCGAGCCTGTGCCTCCTGAGGGCTTTTTACCAGGTGGAAAAAGCACCGAGGTGGTTATTCACAATAGGCAAGATAAGTGTCCTAGTTTATCATTTGTTTTTGTTTGAACTGTCCCTGGAGAGCCAAGCAGTGGGTTCTGCAACCATACAAACTGCAGCCGGATTCCCCCCCCTACCCCGCCTTAAAGCAAAGTTGCTTGTAAAAGTGACCTAGAAGTGAACTTGTGACATTTAAAATTACACCAGTTGAAAAAAGGCAAATGGTACATTTCTGCATGTATTGGGCATTCTTTTCTCCTTGGTGTTTGGTTTCTGCGAGCGTGAGGGGGAGGAAAGGGGTTGGGTTTTGAAGTCAGATGGCCCCGGGGTTGGAGGAATGCACACACTGTCACGAGTTTGCAGGTGTGACCTCAGGCCAGCCATCTGGTCTCTCTGCATCTCTGTTTCTTTCCCCATCAAACGGGGGTAACAGCCCAGACTTCACAGAAGTGCTCTGAGGTTTTGGTCAGATGACCAGGCTCGGTGCTGAGTACACACATACTCCGTTTTGGGGACAGTTGCCATGTGGCTGTTGCATAAAGGAGATGCCCCTGTTGCACAGGGGGAAGGTTTAGTCACAGAATGAGACATTGGGAAGGTACATCAAACACTGGGGAGCAAAGCCAGACCTTTTCCTGCAAGTCAGGTGTTTCCCACTGCTTGTCAGCTCTCTCCTGTCCATGTGCACCTGTCAGCCCCACAGCCCCGCCCAGCACTGCTCCTGGGACCCAGGGAAGGACTTGCTTCTCATTTTCTAAGAAATCCTCCGTCTGGGGCGCCTGGGTGGCTTAGTGGGTTAAGGCCTCTGCCTTCAGCTCAGGTCATGGTCTCAGGGTCCTGGGATCGAGCCCCACATTGGGCTCTCTGCTCAGCAGGGAGCCTGCCTCCCTCTCTCTCTGCCTGTCTCTCTGACTACTTGTAATCTCTATCAAATAAATAAATAAAATCTTTAAAAAAAAAAGAAAAGAAAGAAATCTTCCGTCCCCATTCCCTTGCCTTGGGTGCCTTGCCCTTGGGTGCAGTTTACCCTCAGCGTGTTACCTGTCAAATGTTTCCTATACATGTCCTCTTTCTCCTGGTTGGAATTTTTCCCAATGAGGGCTAAGTTCATTAACAACAGCAGAATAATGCAAATTTCCTTTTTGTAAGAGTAAAGCCATCCCTTTCTCTATTTCTGGGTATAACTTGCTTAACAGGAGTGGGATGGGGTGGTAGAATGATTGGATATGGAGATGGATTCAGAGGCTACTCAAACAAATACAATCTTTGGGAAGAACAATCTGCAGTGCAAATCTTCTCGACATCTGCCCGGACTTCTTCAGTGGTGTTCCTGCCTGGCCATTAATCTTTAGTTTTTGTAGAACAGCTCTTCCTCCAACAGAACACCTCTCCTGCTGTTCTGGCCGGTACTCGGTACTCGTTACACAGATTAGAAATCCAGGCGGCAGTTCCCCTGGAGGGAAATGGGCTTTGGACTCAGCCCTGTCTGCCTGCTCTCTGCCACCAGGTGTCAGCAGAGTCTGCCTGGGCCTCAAAGTCTGGAGGGTGAGTGGGCTGGGCATTTGTCAGTGACTCTGCTTGGTGGGTATGTTTGTCCACCAGTGTCCAATCCGTGTTTAGCCGGACTCCTTTAGCTGAAATCAAAGCCTTCAGCCTGTAAATAGTATGGAGTTTTGTACTTTTGTGTAAAAGTGATCATATGGCTGCTAGTGCCTTAAATTCAGATTTATTTCAAGTCAGTGCTTAATTATTTCAAAGCCGATGCCTTTCTTTAATCAGACCTCAGTCCTCCTACTTACTCCCAAAAAGAATACTGTAATGTGTCTTCGCTTTTGCAAAATGCCCCTGCTTATTTGTCGAGCGTTAATTTTTAAAGCTCACGACTGAGAAGTGACAAGCAAGTCTTGGTAGGTCCTTTGTTACAGCTACCAAGGCTACTGCATTATGTGCAACATCCTTTGTTTAGCTGCGCTCAGGTGGTTAACCAAATCCCTTTCCAAACCAGTGATATTAGACAAAACATCCTGCTTGGCGGAAGGGCCTGGAAGTGATCCTTCTGCCCGAGAAAAGGTGAGTTGGCCGCAGAGCCCAGAGCCTGGGAAGCAGGGTGACGTGCACCTTGGGGGCACGGCAGTTGTTTGCATGGGGTGCGGTTTCCTCCCTTCTGCAGGCTGGGAGTGCTCACAGGCGACCTCCCATTAACTCTTCGAGTAGTTTACAAAAAGCCTTGTGTTTATTTCTAGGTTATTTAATAAGTTAAGAAATAAAGCTTTAAGGTCATAAACGGAATAAAAAACCAATCTACCAGAGTGCAGAAATGCTTCTGCAGGCTTTCTTCGTGATTCCACTCAAGTCTGGCCAATGGAAGCAAATTGTAGGGCAGAGGGCTGGTTTGGCCCAGAACCAGGGCCCAAGATGGTAGGATCTCTGTATAGCTTTGGGGACTCTGTTGGGGTCTAATTTCAGCCCCCAGTCCTGTCAGTGCCACCTTGCTCTTTAAGATGCCAGGGAGAGACTCGGTCACCCTTGTGTTGTCAGGCAGGAGCTGGGAAGAAGAGAGGACAGTTCCAGGAAGGCCTGCACAGGTGGGAGCTTCCCAAAGTCCTCCCCAGCTCTCCCTTTCCCAAACTGGGGTGCCTTGACCTCGAGAGCATTCTGTGGTCTTAGGTCTCCTCTATGTGATGGAAATGGGTTGAGACCTGTTTGCAGAGGTTCTGTTAAACTGGCCTTCCTCAGATCTCCAGACCAAGGGGATGTGGGTTTGTATGTGATTCTCTGTATTCTTTTCTCCTCTCATTCCAAGGTAGTCAAGGCTCTTTGGTGGTTTTTATTTGTTTTTAAGATTTTATTATTTATTTGACAGAGAGAGAGAGACAGCAAAAGAGGGAACAGAAGCAGGGGGAGTGGGAGAGGGAGAAGCAGGCTCATCGGAGAGCAGGGAGCCGGATGCAGGGCTCATTCCCACTGAACCAAAGGCAGATGCTTAACAACTGAGCCACCCAAGTACCCCCAGGCTCTTTGGTGTTTTAACCCAGGGGTGCTTGAAGACTGAACGCAGAAGCAGCTTGAAGACAGATTCTTTCCGTCTCTCCTGGAGCCTTAGCTGGTCAGGCAAATTTTACTTCGAGGCCTGAGGTGGAGGGGAAGGAGGAGCAGATTGGAGTGCTAGAATGATTCCACAAGGCAGGTTCTACTCCTGGCATGGGTCTTTGTTCTGGGGAGGAAATAGCTACCCCCAAGGGGGTGACCTCCCCCCCCCAATCTACCCAAGACTCTGGACCTCCACTCCGTATAGGAGCCAACAGGTTGCTCAGCTTCCCAAGATCACATGAATAGAGACTGCAGGCACCACTGGGAAAGCCAGTGTGAACTGAAGACTGAAAGAGTCTCCTGGAATACTTTGCCCCAGGACCTTTGCATAGCCTAGAAGTAGAGGAAAAGAAACTCAATAATGACTGAGACTGAATTTCAAGCCAGATGGGGACCTGGAATCAGACTTAAGAAAAGAAAGAAAGGATATTCACCTGAAACTAATAGTGCACTGTATGTTAACTAACTGAAATTTAAATAAAAACTTTTAAAAATGGGACAGTTCTTTCATACGTATTTGTAATCACAAATTTATATACAACATGCTAGGGTTGGCCTAACCTAGTATTTAAGGAAGGACAATGTAGCCTGGAGAACAGAATGAAATTCCACTTCCAAATTATCAAAAGAACCCTCCCTTCTTTGCTGAGAATTTTAAATTATGTGTAACTTTTTACCAAGTTAAAAAAATATATATCAATCATACTAAAAGACTTCTACCAGTTTCCTGACCTAACTCCTCTGTCTTTGGTGAAGGAGATGTTTTAAATTTGCAGGGCTGGGCATTTGGTGGACAGTTTTAACTTAGAAACTCCTGTCTTTCAGTTTGGGGAAGTTTTCTTGTGTAGGTTCTCTGACGATTTCTTTCTTCTTTTTCTTCCTCTTTTCTCTGGCATTTCTATTAACCAGATGTTGGACTCCTGGGATTGTTCCTCTGAGCCTTGATCTTTTTTCTTTTGGTTTCCCTTCCTGGGAAGTGTGCTAAGTTTTATCTTCCCATTTTTTTCTATCATTAAATATTTCTGCTCTCATATTTTCAGTTTTTTTTTCTAATTCTCTATTTCTTTTCTGTAGTATCCTTTCCTTCTTTTATGGGTGTAATATCTTTTCTCTCTAAAGATATTATTAATTGTCATTTTATCTAAATATTTTATTCTGCTGGCCATATTATCTCTCTTTCCTCTGTGTTCCTTTTCCCAGTGGTTTGTTTGGGTTCTTTCTTAACCAAATGGTAGAGGCATTCCCTAAATGTCAAGGATGTCCCTGTCCATGAACACTCCAATTGGAACTTCTTCCAACTCAATTCTACTGTGGCAACTCTTACTTCTCTGTCCACTTTCCATCACCAAAATGGGATGAACTCTGTTGTCCTTTTAACTTCTGGTCTCTCTGTCTTCAAGGGCTTACTATACCTATATTATCCTCGTACTTGTATCCTTGTACTCCATTTTAGTAGGGTTTCCAGAGATGATATGGTACATATGGTCATTCTATCACGCTTAACTAGAAATCTCCCTCCCTCCTTCCTTCCTTTAAAATAAATTAAGTATCATTCACATGCATAATATGCGAAGATCTTAAGTGTATATAGTTCAAGGGTTGTGACAAATGTGTACCCTACAGCCCAATCTGCATTTTTATAGAGCATGCCCATGACCTCAGACATTTCCTTTGCATCCCTTCCCAGTCCCCTCCCTGACTCTCTGCCACCAGCAGCCACTGTTCAGATTTCTGTCGCCATAGGTTAGTTTTGGGGCCTCATTTTTGGGTGTTTGAGGGAAATATGTACACAGTCTAAATTACTCTCCCAACTTAACTCACTGAAGAATAGCTGTATTACAAGAAATTGGAATCAAAGAGAGAACAATGCCATTTTACTTTTTTTAAGATTTTATATATTTGTTTGACAGAGATCACTAGTAGGCAGAGAGGCAGGCAGAGAGAGAGGAAGGGAAGCAGGTTTCCTGCTGAGCCCAGAGCCCAATGCAGGGCTCGATCCCAGGACCCTGGGATCATGACCTGAGCCGAAGGCAAAGGCTTTAACCCACTGAGCCACCCAGGCGCCCCCATTTTATTTTTTTAAAAGCACAAAATTTGGCCAACTCTAACCTCATCTTTTAGGAGTGAAGAGAGATTTATTCTCTCCTAGCTAGGGTTATGGAGAAATCTGTATCCCCCATAACCAACAGAACTTTATATCTCATATCTAGTTAAAAATTCAGTAATCAAAAAAAGATCCTCAATGTCTTGGAACAAACATCATGCCCCCTTTATAGATCTTCAAGGTCATACTCTTCTTGTACTTCTGAACAAAATGTGCAATTTCCCTTGTTTTCAAACGTGTATCTGACCTCTTATCAAAAAATATATGATTAGGATGCCTGGGTGGCTCAGTTGGTTGGGCGGCTGCCTTCGGCTCAGGTCATGATCCCAGCGTCCTGGGATCGAGTCCCACATCGGGCTCCTTGCTCGGCAGGGAGCCTGCTTCTCCCTCTGCCTCTGCCTGCCACTCTGTCTGCTTGTGCTCACTCGCCCTCTCTCCCTCTCTCTCTGACAAATAAATAAATTTAAAAAAATAATTAAAAAATATCTATATGTATCTATACATACATATAGATATATATATTCTAGTACCTTCTCTATTTTTTTTTAAAGATTTTATTTATTTATTGAGAGTGCACAAGTCAGGGGAAGGGACAGAGGGAGAAGCACAGCCCTCAACTGAGCAGGGATCCTGATGTGGGGCTCAATCCCAGAACCTTGGGATCATGACCTGAGTCAAAGGCAGACGCTTACCCAACTGAGCCACCCAGGCGCCCTCTTCTAGTACCTTTGGAAGTGTGTACACTCATGGACATGGCGCTCTCACAGCGGGGGTGGCAGTGAGGGGTGGATCTTGGAGGGGTGCCATGTGTATAGAGGTAGCGTATGGTATTGCTGTGTTAAGAACTGTGTGGGGGCACCTGGATGGCTTAGTGGGTTAAAGCCTCTGCCCAGGGTCCTGGGATCAAGCCCCGCATCGGGCTCTCTGCTCAGCAGGAAACCTGCTTCCCTTCCTCTCTCCCTGCCTGCCTCTCTGCCTACTTGTGATCTCTGTCTGTCAAACAAATAAATAAAATCTTAAAAAAAAAACAAAACGGAGGTGTGCTAGTTACTTGGCTTCTGGCTGGTAGTTGCTCCCTTCATGTAGACCTCCTGTGAATGGCAGGAGTCATATTTAAAAAGGCCATGTCTAATTATCTTTCCTACGGCCATGTTCAGCATCCTCTGCAGGAAGAGCCAAGCCATGGGAAGGGAGACCTCCCGCAGTCCTGCAGGGACAGGAGGTGTTTAGTGAGTGTGTGGTCCGTGCGGGGCCTCACCAGAACGCGTTCTGTAGGTTTCCTCACTCAGTTACCCTGCCAGGAAATACAGAGAGGCTATTGAGAGCCTGCACACAACCAACTACACACTATCTTTGTAAGGAAGGCAGGAGGGTAAAAGGGAGGCTCCTTTTACTCTCCCTGGATGTGCTAGAAAAAAAAAATCCCTAACTGTAGCTACCATGAGTGATACCTTCTTTGTTTCTTAGCACTTTCTAATGCCTCCTCAGGATGAGTCAGCTCAGAATTCCGGGAATTAACACGGCACAAGAACACCCTTCCTTCTCTTTCCACGGCTCCTGCCCTGGTTTGGGCGCTCATCGTTTCTCATCTTGACCACTGAGACACTCTCCTGTCTGGCGTCCTTACCTGCAGACTCTCATCCATCGGGTCCGCTTGTCACACTTGCTGCTGGAGTGATCCTTTAAAAATGCAAGTCTGACTGTGTCCCCCCCACCCCCAGTTTAAAACCACCTGATCATCCGCATTTCCTTCAGGATAAAGTGTAGACTCTGGCATGGCCCTGGGGACTTCTTGGTTTAATCTCAAGGCACATCTCCAGCCTTCTGCTGGGGATTTGGCAACCCCCTCCTCTCTCCCATAGCCATCTTCTGTCCCTACCACGTGTTCTCTCTGGACACCCCAGGCTTCCATATACCTCAGGTTTCTCACCCTGTTCTCTGGAATGTTCCTCTCCCTCTCCACCAGACTACCATTCATCTTAGAAGACAGTCAAGGACCACTTGTCTCTAAAATCTTTTCTGACCCATCTCTCCCACCCTCTCACAGCCAGTAGACTTCGATTATGCTCTCCTTTGGGTCCTTATCATGTCATGGCCAGTCTTCTCTAGCAGTTAGAATACACTGTTGCCTTGCTTTTTTACATGTGGATCTTCCCCACAAGATGGGGCTGTCTCCAAGTCTGGGGATCAAGTCTTATTCACAGTTGTAGCTCTACTGCTTGGCACATATCAGGGCTTAATAAATGTACAGGTCTGTTTATTTACATATGAACGAATGGGTTTCACTTTCCCTATTGCATCTATATTCTTCTGAAAGCTGCTGGGCTTTGTGGAACTTATATTAAGGAATTCACATACCAGCAATAACAAGCAGATAACTCAGCCTGTGCCCAAATTGCCTGACGAGATTACCTGTGTCTCACAGCTAGGACCACAATTTCTGCTGCTTTTATATTGTCTCCATGTCCCGACACAGTGCTGGATATGCATTATCTGTTTAAAATGTATTTGTTGACTTTAGTTGTCTAGGCTAGGGGATACAAAAGACAGGTAAAATGTGGTCCCCACCATTGAGAACCTGACACATCAAAAGGGAGACAGGACAGGTCCTATGGAGGGGGGAAAGCCTCATTAAAACCAATTACGGAGGGCTCCTGGGTGGCTCGGTGGGTTAAGTCTCTGCCTTCTGCTCAGGTCGTGATCTCAGGGTCCTGGGATCCAGACTGGCATTGGGCTCTCTGCTCAGCAGGGAGCCTGCTTCCTCCTCTCTCTCTGCCTACTTGTGATCTCTCTGTGTCAAATAAATAAATAAAAATCTTAAAAAAAAAACCCAAAACCAATTACTGAGACTTTCTTCCAAAGTCCCCAAAGATGGCTGCACATCTCCCCAGAGAAGCCCTTCCGAATTGCGTGACCCTGATGAAGGTCTTCCTTCACCCTATGATTTGTTGCAGGAAAAATAAGGAAGGAATTTTGAAGCAGTTAAGGTCACTTTGTACTAAGACAGTGGCTCTCGATCATGTTAAATAAAATGTCAGTTGATAGTTACTGTGTCATTCTTTTCACATGATTTTATGCACAGTGGATAATTTTATTATATATCAGTGTCTATATACATGAATTGGATTTGACTAAATTATTGATTTTTAAGAATTTAGTAAGAATATGCAAACAAATGTATGTCCCTTATATAAGGAACCTGAGAAGGAAATGACAAGATACTGATGTGTTGTGAGGACTGCCATGGGTTTTTTTTGCATATGAATGCCTTTATCTGATCTTGTGCCCAACACTGGGAAGTAGATACTGCGTCCCCTCCTTATGGATGAAAAGATGGAGGCTCAGACACATTCATTTGCCTCAGATCTCTACAGAGAGTATCATAGGGCATAGGCTTAAAATTTTAGAGGTTTTCATATTATGCTCCCTAAGATACTCAAATCTAAATTCATTCTCATGAAATTCTGGGTTAAATCCTTTAGCAAATTGTCAGCCATAAGATTCTCTTGGTGACTACCTGTGATATATATATAGAAAAAAAATTATATAGATATATAATAAATCATATACATATGATTTATTTATTTACTTATTTATTGAGAGAAAGTACGCATGTATGTACACACATGCACGAGTGAGGCGTCTGTAAAGGGGGTTGAGGGAGGTGCAGAGGAAGAGGGACAGCCAATCCTCAAGCAGAATCCCTGCTGAGCATGGAGCCTGACTTGGGGTTCGATCCTATGACCCTGGGATGGTGACCTGAGCTGAAATCAAGAGTCCAGTGCTTATCTCGCTGAGCCACCCAGGCATCCCTGTGTATTTATTTCTTATATGTGAACATGTATTTAAGTTTTAAACATGAGAAAGATCTTAGCTGTTAGATTGCAAAAAAAAAAAAAAAAAGATGCAAAGTATATGAAATGAACACAGGCTGATATACCTCAGTATTTCCATGTAGTTACAGCATGAGGAAACCATGAATAGTATTTCCAGTGTGGTGGTAATTTGACAATATACCTAAATCAGTATCACACAAACCAAGTGATGCATTGAAATCTCTTTGGGATCCTATGGGCACAGCGCACTGTGGTTAAGAGCACAGCTTCTGGGGTCTGTGGGACTCTGGGCAGTTTACTTTGAGCTCCATTTTCCTCATCTGTAAAATTAGGCCAGCAGTGCCTACTGCAAGGGGCTGTCATCGGGATTCACTATCAGGATATCTGTCAGGTGCTTAGTGGGGAACTGTTCACAGTATGGCTCAGTGATGGGTAGATAGCCCTTGTCATTGGCTGGATACACACTCTCCTTAGCCACCACCTGAAATCATGCCCTGGGATACACACCAGGAATGGGCTGTACATACTCTGGAAAGTTCTGGAAAGGCCAATAAGATATTAGTGAGATGCACTCTCCTGGTCATGAATATTGAGAGGGCATGGGGAGGCTGATGTTGGGAAGCTTCTAGGAACCCCAATATTTGGAGGGAGAAAAGGATGTGGCACAAAGGAGGAGTTAGTACAATGGCCGAAACCATTTTCATATCACTGTAAGCAGGATGAACAAATTCGGATTCTCCCAGGTAGCCAACTTTGAATGTCTCAGCTGTGCCCTTGAATGTCTGTGGGCATTTCATCATGCAGTCACATAGAGCTTGTATCCTGGACTTTCTGGGAAGTCTTAGTGTCCAAGATTCAGTTCCAGTGACAAAGCCCAATTTCTGATTTTTTGATTGGGCAGTATAGAACCTAGAAATGAGAGAAACCTCCAATCTCAGTCTTTAAACACTACAATAGAAATGAGGCATGGGGACGCCTGAGTGGCTTAACCAGTTAAACATCTGCCCTCAGCTCAGGTCATGATCCCAGGGTTCCGGGATTGAGTCCCAAGTGGGCTCCCTGCTCAGCGGGGAGTCTGCTTTTCCCTTTCCCTCTACCCCTGGGTTGTGCTCTCTCTCTCTCTCTCTCTCAAATAAATAAATAAGATCTTACAAAGAAAAAAAAGAGAGAGAGAAGAAGAAATGGGGCATGGAGAAGAGATGGGAGCAAGAGGAAGAGGAGGGAGGCATGTAAGGACAGAGGGAGAAGAAAGAACCTATGCAAACCTGGGGCTCACACCCAGGCAGCGGGGCTGGGCAAGCAAATCACATAGAGCAGAGCACGGGAGGGCTGGCACCATGCTGGGCGTGAAACACCATGCATATGAGACCCCCACATGCCCATGCTGTCCCTTGGTGCCACCACTGGCCTCCACCCAAAGCCTGGAGGGAGATGGTTGCCAGCATCTTTCAGGGACCCTGAGCCTCCCGCCAAGGCCCGTGGACAGATTTCCCGGGTTGGGAGAGGGGCCACAGCTTCTCGCCGCACTGTGAATGGCCCAGTGAATCAGTCCCGACAGTCCCCTCAAGTGGCCAGCCTCTGCAGTGTCTCCACAAAGAGAGGACCTCAGAAGTGGGCGCTCTTGCAGAGGGACTTAAGATAATTCTCCCAAGAGCAAGGATGTTCTTTCCTACCTTAGCCTTGAGGTTTTAAAAGACTCAGATGAGAGTGTTTTGTGATTCTGGGCTTAATGCTTTCACCCTATTTCCTATTCCATCACACCCCTCCAGGCTATGAAATTTGGATTATTTTTTAATCTTTCCTTCCCATTTCCATTGTTCTGGTGTTGAACTGATTATGCAGAACTGTGTGTGGATGGCTCTGTGGCCCCTTCCCTCTGGGAATGGAGCTCTGCTTTCTAAACATCACTCTTAATCCTCTTATTGACGGGGTTGGGGGAGGATGAGGGGGTAAATTCCTCACCCCATCCATCAGGACCCACAGTGACTGAGCTTGACAGGCGCTGGGAACGCCCGCCACACAGAACAGGAGGTCGCCAGGTGCTGGGACCCCATATCTCCTGCCCTTCCCTCCAGCTACCCTCTCAGATGGTGGTGGTTAAAAGAAGACATACAAGGCAATTGAGCTGGCTCTGCCCACGAAAGGGAATAGGAGGCAAGCTGGCTGGGAGCTGTCACCTGGAGTCACTTGCTGGGAAGTGCTGAGTCACCCTCAGTGGAAGGACAGCGAGGAGGCTAGGTGAGTGACAGTCCCACCCTCGGTGGTGGACTTGTACAGCAACGCTTCAATTCAAAGTGAAAACAGATTCTTTGCCTTGGAACCAGCTGGCGCAGTATAAGGTCTTTTGTTCCCAACTTGGGGATGTTTGTGATCAACGGATTGACACAGGGGTGCCTGCTTTCATTTTTCATTTATATGGGCTACTTGGGACACCTCTCCCTTTCCTAAACTTTTACTTCTGATTGACCCTTCCAGAACTTTCCAGAGTCGGTACAGCCTACTCCTAGCGCCCCAGGGGATGATTTCAGGGAGAAAGTTAGTCTTTTACATTTTTAAGAAGAGACCAGGGCTACTCTGCTAAGTATTTTAGCAGGCAACGATCTCTCTAGAATTTAATAGCACCATTTTGTTTTTCTCTTTAACGTTTTATTTAAGAAGCGAGTGATCTAGGTTTCCCACTGATGTTAGAGGTCTCATCCAACTTCCATAGCACCTACTCTGTGGGAGGCTCGTTTTAAATGCTTATAAAGACAGATTGCTGATTCTCATAACCTAATTCTCATAACCTAATAAACCTCCAGGATAAGAACTATAATTGCCCTCATAGATGGGGAAACTGAGGCACAAGGCAGTTCAATCAGGTTGAGAAGTGGGGGGAGGCAGCCAGGGGAGGCAGCATGAGGGGGTTAAATCAGGTTCAGAAGTGGGGGGAGGCAGCCAGACCTGCCAGTCTGGCTCTAGATTCTGTGCTATACTGCTTCTCCATAGCAGCACGTTAAAAATTAATGCATTCAAAGAAAAAAGTGAGTCGATTTGCAGGAAACATTGCTATAAAGACAATAGGGCTCCTGCACCCTCTGGAATGACAGAAATAGGGAAAGGGGAACTAAAGTGAGTGCAAGCTGCAGGCTACCTTGGCCAACAGAGTCAAGGACTGCCTAGCCAATTAATCACGTGACCTTGGATAGGACACACTCAACCCAGAGGCTCCCTGGAGCCTCAGATCCAACTCCTGGCAGGCTGGTTGTGTAATGGAGACATCTCACAGGACCAGCTGTATGTGTAATAGTAGGCACATGCATACACGAGTGTGTGTATACACTCAAGCTTAAGTCCACACACTGGCGCTCTCGGGCGCCAGGAATCGAGCCAACCAGTGCTCTCATCACATGTGTTCTCTTCTTTCCTATCCATGTAGTGGTCCCTTACATTGTCACAACAGCCTGGGGGTTGGCTTTCATCCCTGGGGCTGGATGTAGGCGCTAATAAGCCCAGGAGAAGCCGCTGAGCTTATCCATTCTGGGGGGCGGTGCTGGGAGGTCAGCCCAGGCGGCTCCTGAACCCTGGCTGGTTCTCTCCCAGCACGTGACACTGCCAGTTACGCGTGTATAAGGGATGAGCGCACTTTCCCCACATTCTCTTTCCTAAAAGAAAGTGTGGGGTTCAAATATGACTCTGGACAACGATTCTCAGACTCTGAGATTTAAATAATAGTTTAAATCTTAGAGATTGATTTGGATTCATCAGCTTTTTTTTTTTTTTGAAGATTTTATTTATTTATTTGACAGAGATCACAAGTAGACAAAGAGGCAGGCAGAGAGAGGGGGGAGGCAGTCTCCCTGCAGGGCAAAGAGCCCGATGTCCCCAGGACTCTGAGATCATGACCTGAGGCAAAGGAAGAGGCTTTAACCCACTGAGCCACCCAGGTGCCCCTGATGCTTTCTATTCTACTGAGTAAGGACATTTAAAACAAAACAGTACTTCCCAAGAGTGAAGCGAAGCCCTGTTTTCATCCATCCTCACTGTGAATACGTAACTGAAAGGAGATCCTAACCCAGCAGCAGGGGGAGGACATAATCTCGGAATAACCTGGTGCGTGCCTATATGTGTATGTATGCATGTATGTATGTGTATTCTATTTTTAAGAAAATTAAAATTTTTTCATGGAGCCGAATCAGCAGGGTTGGAGCGCGGGTCCACCTTTCTGCTGTTTCCTGTTGCCTGTTTAATTGCCTTAATTTTAAAATCGCCTCCTTCAGGGGATACTGAGAAGGGATCTTCCACTCATCCGGACCCCGATCATGCTCACTGTGGATGTTCCTGGCTCTCACCTTCTGTGGACACGTGGCACCATCTCTAGTCCTGGGAGCTTGTGCTCTCCCCAAGGGTAGCAGTGGGGTCTGTTTTGTTCACTGCTCTGCTCTAGAGCCTCGCCCAGTGCCTTGCATACAATGGCGACACAGCAACTGTCTGTTGAGCCACTGAGCAAAGGAGCGGATGGATGGCTGATAAAAGGGAGAATTCCATTTCCACTTCTTCCCCTCACTGTGTCGGATCTGATAAGGTCTTTATGGAGAATATGTTTGTAAATTATGAAACAGTAATGGGAAGTACACTGCCAACCCACCATATCACCTAAGAAGAAAGTTCATGAGCACCTTCCTTATCTCCTCCTTGTTGCTTCCCTGGAAATGATTACCATCCTGAATTTTGGATTTCTCATTCCCTTCCCTTTAAGCCTGTAGTTTTAAAAATCCCATATGTATGTATTCCATCCTAAATTTTGTATTTACCACCCTTGCTTCCCTAAAATAGTTTTTAAAATTACATATGTATGTCGACTCTCAACAATGTATAATATAGCCTTTGCTTAGTTTCCGAAGTTTATAAAAATGGTATCCTACAGCTTGTTCTTGATTTCTTTTCTTTCTTTCTTTCTTTTTTTTTTTTTTTTTTGCTATTGGCTTTTTTCAGTCTATATTTTGTTTCCAAGTTTCACTGGAGCAATGGTGGTTTATTTTCATTGCTGGATAATTGGCCATCGTCTGAATAGTACAATTTATTCATGAGTTCCCCTGTCAGTGGGATTGGTGCTGTTTCCATTTTGGAGCAATTATGAATAATACTCTGTGAACATTCTTTTCTAAAAGAAGTTTCGTGTTTAACATAGCATTATATGCTCACACATATACACGTATATAGAGCATAAAACAAAATGAAAGTTAATGACTTGACAAGGGAATGCCCTTAAACACCCCCATGGCAAGGAGACCGGCTCTGACCCCATCAGCCTGACTTGCTCTTTTCCAAACATAGTGCTCTCCCTCCCCAGCCTGGTTTTTGTGCCGATCACCTCTGTTGTGTCCGTATTGTCATCAGTCCAAAATGCTAACAGTTTAGCTTTATGTTTTCTTTTTTTAAAGTGTCATTTAAGTCTTCCTTGACCTGTAGGGTCTCATTCATCCTTTCTCTTACCATTTTGAAGCAGGAGGGCTCCAGCAGCACCTGGGTGGCTTAGTTGGTGAAGCGTTTGCCTTTGGCTCAGGTCATGATCCCAGGAGTCGGAGGGATCAAGTCCCTCATCGGGCTCTGTGCTCAGCGGGGAGTCTGCCTCTCCCTCTGACCCTCCCCCTTCTCGTGCATGCTCTTTCTCTCTCAAATATATAAATCCTTGAAGTATTAGACTACAGTTTGCAACTGTGCGATTCTCCATCATGCTTCCATTATCTACAGGGATGTTATTCTGCTCCTTACTCTTTCCTTGCATAACAGTATGAGATTTCACTTTAATTTTTTTTACTGTGACTTATGTTTACATAATACTAGGTTCCCTGAACTTTAGAAAAGGAGCTCTAGGCATTGTTCTAATTTCACAAGTTTAGAGCCCCTTCTGTCATTTTTGTTAAGCAGTGAAGGACTATGGCACCTCCCTTCCTGAGATCCCAGGACTCTCTTTGCTTCCCCTGCTTTTATCTGGGTCCTTTTTTCCCAACCTCTTCTCTTCTTTTTCTTTTCTCTATGTTTCTGACCTGCTCCCTTTGGATTTTGTTTTAGGCCATTACTCCTCAGCTGGGATTTGTCCTGGTTGAGAGCCTGGCCTGGTCAGTTCTGAATGTTTCCTGGGCCCAGTCTTCCCTGGTCGCTTCAGGCTTTTCCCCTTGAACTCACCTGCTGTCAGAGTGAGCAGATCCCTGCGCCCGGGTCAGGTCCCCTCCCCAGCTGGCCCGCTGGCTTTCCCATGGTTGCCCATTGCTTATTTTGAAGTTCTTGGGTCTGTTGCCAACTCTGTGTTACCTCTGACTCAGCCGCTCTGCCACGAAGGTCTTGTAGGTGTGTTTCCATCCGTTCAGTTTTAGGGTTTACGGGATCTGTGGGGTTAGTCTGTCTAGGTACTGCCCGTAGGATTTTAGTTTTGCAATCCTGGCTGCTCTGTATATTTGTGGGGGATCTGGAGATTACACACCTACAATACTGAGAGTGTTGTCTTCCCGGAATGTCCAGAAATACTAGGATAGACATGGACTGTTGTACACCTACAGAAATGTTTGTAAGTATCCCTGGGAGCGAGAAATGATACATTCGTAGGGCAAATATTTGGCATTACAGGATAGTACTAAATTGTTTTCTAAAGTTGCATCTTGGAGCCCCTGGATGGCTCAGTCCATTAAGCAGCTGCCTTTGGCTTAGGTCATGATCCCAGGGACCTGGGATCAAGCCCGTCGGGCTCCCTACTCAGTGGAGAGCCTGCATCTCCCTCTCCCTCTGCTTGTCCCCCTGCTTGTGTGCTCTCTCTCACTATCTCTGTCGCTCTGTCTCTCTCTCAAGTAAATAAAATCTTTAAAAATAAAGTTATTGTTATCAGTTTATGGTGTCCTCAGTCGACTATGAAAGCCTTCATGGATCCACAGGTGTGCTGATACTTGTCAGACTTCTGAATTTTCCACATCTGCCTGGTGGAAAAGTTTGTTATAATTCGTAGTCTTCATTTGCATTTTCCTTAATTTTCATTTTCTCTTCATAGGCTTACTTTCCCCCTCATATATCCTTTTCCATGAATTGCCTGTTTGTGTCTTTTTTCCAGTTTCCTTTTGGGGTATCGTTTTGTTTTAATTGACTTTAGTTCTTGCAAATATTTCTCTTATTTTAATTCCAGTATAGTTAGTATCTCCTGAGGTGAAATTCATGTAACATCAAGTTTACCATTTTAACATGTACTATTCAATCACATTAAAAAGTTTTAATATAGTTGAATATGTTTTTTCTCCCATCCAAGTACTAACCAGGCCCGACCCTGCTTAGCTTCCGAGATCAGATGAGATCGGGCGCATTCGGGGTGATATGGCCATAGATGAGTATGTTTTTTCTATTATGCTTAGTGCCTTGTGTCTTGTTAAAGAATCTTTCTCTGCCGCTTTGTCATAAAGATGTTCTCTACTTCTGTAAGTGTTAGTGTTTTAACTTTGAAACTTGAGTCTTTATTTTGAAATTGTTTTTAATAAATGGTGT
Source organism: Mellivora capensis (assembly GCA_004024625.1). Lineage (NCBI taxonomy): Eukaryota > Metazoa > Chordata > Mammalia > Carnivora > Mustelidae > Mellivora > Mellivora capensis. Next base: position 3,379 of record PISX010005185.1, on the reverse strand, counting down.
GAGGTGGTATTTGTTTTTTTTCCCCACATATATAATTGATTGTCCAAGAACCATTTATTATCACCTCCTTTTCCCAGGAACCTGCAATGCCACATCTGTCATGCCGTATTTCGCTGACTCTAAGAAGCCATCTATATGAGAGGTAACATTATTTTGGTGCAACAATAAAAGAAAAAGTATATAATGCTTTCTTATAACTCAACTGTTATGCCTGAGTTTTCGCATCTGAGAGACCACCAATGCCACCTGAGAACCAAGCACCGATGCAATCACACAAGGGTTATTTGACAAGCTTAAGCTTGGGCCCAAGTGTACCTGGCACAGCGGAGTAGGGACTTGGACCCCGAGCTTAGTTAAGGCAGGCGTATTTATGGGTTCCTGTTACTAATGCAGGGTGGGGTTTCTGGAACTAAAGCAGGGTGGAGGTTGTTCAGCCCTTGGGCACAGGGGTCTGAGATGGCTGCCCGAGCTAAGATGGCTGTACTTACGCTAAGGCTAAACCTGAGGTGGGATGGCCTTGATTTTTCTCGGCCTCCACATTTCCCCCTCTCAGAGGAACCTAAGGAAGGACCCAATCATGGGTCCAGGCTGGTCTCAGCAACAAGGTCCGGTGGCTGGTCCTGCTGTGTGAGTGCCGTGAGCTGGACTGTACTGAGTCTGTCTCTGACAAAAGCAACACTAGTGGGGTACGTGAGGACGGCGCAGTCTTAGCTTTAGGGGACTGTCCTTGTCGGGCTGACTTTTCCACTCTGGGACAAAGTCCTTGAGAACGGCGTGTGGGTCAGCTGGCCGGACGTGGGTGTAGTGGACCCAGGGAGTAATCCCGTCGACCTTGAGAGCGGTGGGAGTGGTCAGGATCACGATGTAGGGTCCCTTCCAGCGAGGCTCCAAGTTTTCCACTTGGTGGCAGCGCATCCAAACCAAGTCCCCGTGTTGGTAAGGATGTGGTTCCAGCTCGGTCTCTGTCTCAGTGTGGGCAGTTAGGATCCCTGCGTGGGCTAGACGGACTGTAATGCCTGCAGCGACTGGACTACAGACTGATCAGTCTTCGTTAAGGAGGAGGGCCTGGTACCCGTCACTCCAGTGTCTGTCATCCACCTGGTCTGGTGGAGTCCGGAGAAGGCCCTCGATAGCGTGAGTGGTGGTCAAGATGAGATTTTGACCCAAAGTCAGTTTACTTGCATCCTTGACCAGGAAGGCCGTGGAAGCAATTATGCGGAGGCAAGGGGGAACCCAGCTGCTACTGGGTCTAGTTTCTTGCTAAGATAGGCTACTGGCCTTTGCCAAGGCCCCAGAGTCTGAGTCACAACTTCAACTCCTTTGGCCACCTCTGCCTCTTTATCCACATACAAGTGGAAGGGCTTGGTAACATCTGGGATGGCCAATGCTGGGGCACTCAGTCAGGCTGTTTGTAATTCCCAAAATGCTCCTTATATCTGGGGCTGACTGGCAAAAGCAAGATCATCTAAACAGGCTATCATGCAACTTCTCTGAAGTTTACCTCAAGTTGTCTAGTTTGGGTAAACAAGCATTTAAAAACAATTAAATCTAGGGGCGCCTGGGTGGCTCAGTGGGTTAAGCCTCTGCCTTCGGCTCAGGTCACGAACTCGGGGTCCTGGGATCGAGCCCCACATCAGGCTCTCTGCTCAGCAGGGAGCCTGCTTCCTCCCCTCTCTCTCTGCCTGCCACTCTGCCTACTTGTGATCTCTCTCTGTCAAATAAATAAATAACATCTTAAAAAAAAAACAATTAAATCTAGAATTTAACACCCATAAAGTTGTGTTATTAAAACAATTTTTCTCTCTAAAATTACCCTCATTTCCAGAGATAGCCAAATCAGGACTAATTCATTTGAAAAACAAGTCCAGTTTTAACAAACTTGTCCTAATTATTTACATAAGCTCAGCAAAAACAGTGAGTGTGATCATATAGATCTTTTAGAATCTGCTTTGCTGGAACTTTTTATAAGGAATCTCTAGGTTGAACTTTTAGTAGCCTCTCCAGGCCAGAAGCCAAGCCATGTACTTGCTATCAGACATGCCTGCAACACCTGTGGATTCCTGAGGTTCCCAAAGTATCCTGCCAGGAAGTGACATCCTTTAGTCACCTGGTGAGGCTGCTGGGAACTCTGTAAGCAAGATATCAGGCCAACAGTTCCAAAAGGTTTTATGGCTCCAGGTTTTATAAAGTCAACCTTAGTTCCTTTAAACTGTCTGGTCACGAGACACCTGGGTGGCTCAGTTGGTTAAGCGGCTGCCTTCGGCTCAGGTCATGATCCCAGCGTCCTGGGATCGAGTCCCCCATCGGGTTCCTTGCTTGGCAGGGAGCCTGCTTCTCCCTCTGCCTTTGCCTGCCACTCTGTCTGCCTGTGCTCTCTCTCTCTCTCTCCTTCTCTCTGTGACAAATAAATAAATTAAAAAAAAAATAAAAAATAAACTGTCTGGTCATATCTGAGTTTTTTTTCAAATATGACATTCCAGTCAAAGCCTTGGTAAAATAACCAGTGTTTCCAATGGTGTCATGTTATAAGGAGAACAGATTCTTATTGAACTTATGCAAATGACTGATTGCCATGGAAGAATGAATACTTACTAAGACCTTTTGGTTTCAGAGGGTTCAGATAGAGAAAAGTTGAATGATCTTTTAGTTCATTTAGTCCCTCCCATGTTGCTAATTCTGGTTTAGTCCAAATGCAGCTTTTACTTCTGGAAATTCTTACCCATTTCAGTTCCAGGATTGTAACATATCAAAGACCAGTATTTGTCCTGAAAGTCTCCCATATGAATTTCCTTTAGGGCGGAACTCATCTTACAAGAGAATTAAAACAATTACAAATGACAAAAAGTCAAGAATAGATATGGTTAAATATCAAGTGATGACCCTTTTGCTATCAAAACATTAAACTCTGGGAAATGTATAGAACCTCTAGAGTAGTTACAACATTTACCCAAATGTAACCCAAGATTTATCATTGGTTTAGCAGTACTCCCTGCCTAACTTAGCATATCAAGGAAAAGCCTTATGAGTCAAAGATCTCATTTACAATTTTGGGCAGGCAAAGAGAAAACCATTTGCATTTTCTTAACAGAAGATCAATTAATCTAAGAAAACTTTGTCCTTTTAAACAGAGAATTCCAGTCTTATACCAATGTACCTTTAAAACCATTATTTCAGCCATTCGCAACGACGTGGATGGAACTAGAGGGTATCATGCTCAGTGAAATAAGTCAATCAGAGAAAGACAACTATCATATGATCTCCCTGATATGAGGAAGTGGAGATGCAACATGGGGGACTAGGGGGGTAGAAAAAGAAGAAAAGAAACAAGATGGGATTGGGAGGGAGACAAACCATAAGTGACTCTTAATCTCACAAAACA